>BMAU01000151.1:0-277727 GCA_019973935.1 Trichonephila clavipes | reverse complement strand
CCAGTTGTGACACGTTAGCGGCCGGTCGTGTTTAGCACGTCCGCATACGATTTCCCTGTGTCACACTGTGCTATTGCCGGAGATTTCGCATATTTCCATACTAGCCCTTTTAGGGCCTAGGCGTCTCACTATGAGTGACATCGACATGGATCTCGCCATCGCCAGCACCCTCTTATAAAGCATACGAAGAGTTGTTTCTCTCAGACCCTCCACTCCTCTAACACCGGAACCAATCTCGGCCTGCGGTAGACGCAGGGCTGCAATGACCAGGCTTAAAAACCAGGAAACCATGATTGATGGATACCAAAAGTTCTTGGCTACCTTCAGCAAAGGAAAAGATGAGCACGGAGTTTACAAGCAATTACAAGAAAGCTTGAACGAGACCATTGAAGCAAGAGATTCACTGGTAAGTGAGCTCAGGACTATGCCCCCATGCCTTGATCAGAAGTGCCCTGATCATACTAAAATTAATACTAAAAGTAACATTGAAATTAATAAACCCACTCAGAAAAAAAGGAAAAATGCTAGAATAACGCGGACGACTTTGTCTTCCCGAGTAAAACTGCTAGACCGATCACCCCAACGCCAGTACGTCAACCCATCTCAGTACAAAATTCTTTCGTAGATCTTGTACAGGACCCCGACCTACCTACTGATAATACAGTAGAAATTCCCAAAATCCCACCCCCCACTGCCAGTTTACTTAAAAATTAACAATAACTACAGAAATCAACTAGATCAATTAAAAGAAAAATTCCAGAAATAACCACTAAACCTCAGGAAAATATCTTAAACTCAACCTTGAATCGCACGAGGAACAAGAGAGATCTTGTTAATTTATGGATCAAGATAAAATTTCCAATTCTACGTTCTTCCCAAAGACAAGAAACCCATCAAAGTAGTCATTAAAGGGACTACCAGGATGTACTAAACCAGACGAAATTATTTCAGACCTAGAACACCAAGGTTACAGTGATTGTAACTGTAACCAATTAATCTCAAAAACGCACCAAACTCCCATTGCCATTTTTTCTTGTAACCTTACCAGAAATAAAAAGAAAATTTAACGATTTTTGATCTAAAACATGTAGGACATATGCAAATAAAAATAAGAAGGATACTCAGTAAAAGGAACCACCCAGTGCTTAATTGTAATGATTTTTATCACACAGCTGCAAACTGCCACATGACCCCAAGATGCTTGAAATGCGGGGAAAGACCATTTAACTAGAGATTGCGAAATCAAAGAACATCAGGATAACCCATATTGCATTAATTGTGAAACCTACGGGCATACTGCCTGCTATACAAAATGTCTAAGTTCCCAAGAAACCCAGACAAGGGAAATCCCCTAGTTAATAGAAATAAAAAAGTATTCACCAGCAACAACGTTGTAAGAAGGAATTTCCTTCGCCAATATGGTTACTGGAAAAACTAAAACACCGACCCCAACCCGCTAATACTAATGAATCTAAACCGGAAGAGACAAAGTCATCCTAACTCCCCTCCTTCAGATGAGCTGAACTGAACTGAACTGAAATGATGCAGTATGAAAAGAAAGTTTATTTACTTTAAGTACCAGAACTGATAAAAGCATTTATTTTGAAGAAAGATCAATTTCTTACTACCAAATGTGCATAATAAAATCATAAAAAAACATTCAAATAAAGAGAGATTTGTAACAACCTCTCCCTTCAAAACTTAGTTTTATTCTGAAATAAAAAAATAAGCATTCTGATCACATGAATTAATTAGGAGTGAGCTCCTTGTGTGTGTGTAGCCAAAACAAAAAAGGTTTCTTCACAAACAAAAGATAGATATATGGAGTCGCTGGCGTTTTTTGCAGCGCACGTCAGAATTGCTTGCACATCGCAGAATTTTTGCCTACTTACTTGACAAATATCGTTATATTTTGGACACTTCACACAATATCTTTATAAATTATAGCCTATGTGTTGTTCTGATGTATAAGCGATATTACTGTAAAGTTTCATTAAAATCCATTCAGTTGTTTTTGCGTGAAAGACCACCAAACATCCTCACAAACTTTCACATTTATAATATATATCTAGACTAGATATACTAAACCGGAATCGCGGAGGAAGTGAGCGTCCATTTTTTCGAGGCGGATACGTTCAAAGCGCTATAGCTCACGTTCTATAGGATATTGGGCTAAAAACTTATATACATACTCTTAAAATACTTATAAATAAATGATAAAAAAAACCCTAAAAGTTCTATCTTTTTTTAATGGTTTTCAAAAAAAATTCCCTAAAATTGCTTAAAAAACAGGCCGTCACTTGGATGAACCCCCTTGAAGAAAGAACTCCAAAAGCTTCTAGATTTTCCCCAGCTTATATAAAGACGATGCAGAGAAACAACATTAGCATCAAAACTAGACAGACTGCGTTTCATTTATCTCATAGTACATTGTGACTTCGGATGAACTTTGAATTTGAGCTATTTTGTATTTAACATGTATTAATTGTTTACTGTTCAAAATAATAAAAAAATCTATTGTATTTACCACAGAGTTCAATAATAAAATACAATTTATACCCCAAAAGAACTTGTTTGTTATTTCTATATTTGAAAGCCAATCATCCACTTAACAATGCGTTTTCAAATTTTACAAACAGCTTTCATTTAAAAAATGAAACTTTTTGAATAAGAAGGAAAAATATTTTTATCATTTGTTCAAGAACCATAATGAAATCGTTTGAATTGGGTCCATAGTTTTTAAATGTATATATGCGAAATTGTGTTTATTCCTTAATTTTTATAAACCAGTGCAAAATATTCGGTTTTGGTATGAATTAAAAAATATGTTTTTTCACTCTCATTATCTCACGCTCTCAGTTTTTTAATAAATTATGTCTATGTATATTTATTTTGATACTTTCATATAAGTTTTATCAATGCGATCATTTTATTAATATTACATTATTATTATTATTTATCATTTATTTATTTTCCAAAAAAGGGCCCCCCGAAGAATTTTTGATACGGGGCCCACTCAGGGCTAGCTACGCCAGTGGGCAAGGGGTAACTAAAAGGGGAATATAATATAGTTTTTTTGAGTGAATGTTTATCAACATTGCAAAATATGATCCAAAATTTCCCCTACACCATTACAGACGTGAACAATCTGCTCCAATATGTCATCGAGAACGATTTCAAAGAAATTTCCCCAAATTTTTATAGTCTTTTGGATTTTGTTAATAATACCTGTAAGTACCACTACTACTGAAAGGCGCTTTTCGAAATCAAAACTGATAAAAAATTATGTAAGAAATACAATGGGTCAGGAAAGACTTTCAATTTTGGTAGTTTTATCTATTGAAGCAGATATCGCATCTAAGATGAATTACGAACCAATCACTAAGGATTTCAGCAAAACTAAAAGTAGGAAATTTCTGTTTTTTTTCATTATTGTTTAATGTGCCAAAGGAATATGAGTAAAAAGTTTGATTTTTTTATTTTAAAAACCCTCTTTTTTTGGGCCTCCAGAGGGCCTCACGAAATGTATCTTGCCCACATTAAGTTCAGGTCTCGCGCCGCCACTGCCCTTCTGATATTGAAAACTTAATTAAAAGTATTAAAACTTTAACAATACCTGTCCCTTCTAATACAGAAGCCTTTAATTTGTTTTTTCAGTCTTTAGAAAAAGCTTTTAAGACAAAAAATATGGAAGAGAAATTTAAAACAGAAATTTTATTCAATATGTTGGGAGAAAAGGTGGGAAATTTAATGATTTATGTTAAGCAAGAGGAACTGGGCTATTATGAAAAAATCAAGCAGTTAAGTGTTAAAACAATTTCAACCAACACCTCGAGTGTTGCTTAATAAATTTCGAAGGTCCCAAAAATTAGCTAGTGAGAATTATGTTCAGTTTGCTTCTAGAATTGAAGCAATGTTTAATTACTATAGTAAATTGAGAAACGTTAGTGAGTATAATGAGTTGTGCCAGTTAATTGTCGCGGATCAGATAATTAATTCTCTTGATAAAGATCTGACTTGTTATATCAATATTAAAATGTGCGAAAACTGGTAGAAACCAGATAAGCTTGGTCGTGAGTTGGATTTGTTTGTGTCTTCAAAAGTTTTGAGTAGAAATCTAAATGTTTTGGGATACAGACAAGATAAATTCATTAAGGGTAAGTTCGAAAGAAAAGGATTAAAGAATGTAGCTAGTGTTTTTTAGTCCGATGTCAATGAATCGAAATGTTTGTATATTGCTGTGACAACCATGCTATTTATTTTTGTACAAAATTTAAGCAACTTTCGGTAAATGATAGAATTGAGATTGTTAAAAAACAACAACTATATGCTTTCCGTGTTTATAAGTAGGTTGTACAGCGTCGAAGTGCAAAGCCAGATCTTGTAAATTATTCTCGAAAAGGCACCATGTTTTGAATACATTTCCCGAAACAAAAAGAGAATTTGCAAGCAAACCATAATAAATCGAACGCTTTTGCTTCCGATTCATCAAACGAGACAAGGTCATCTCTTTTGCTGAATGCTGTGATACTTCTTTCCCTTCTGTTGAGGTTTCGGAGAAAGATAGTAATTGCGTATTTGCAATAAATCAAAATAAGAGTGGAAGTACAAGGGTGTTTTTTAAGTTCTGTTAATTGTTTTGTACAAGATTCACTTGGTGAGAAAATAGAAACAAGAGCTCTGCTTGGTGTCGGTTCTATGACACATCTTCATTCGTAGAAAAATTGGGATTAAGAAAAGAAAAAGTAAATATTCTGGTTACGTGTTTAAATGACTCGTCCATATGGGTTGAAAATTACTTAACTATTGAAATCTCGAATTCAGATGGCAGTTATAAAAAGAGAATAAAAATGTTAGTTGCATGGATAGAATTACTGATTTAACTTCCGTTAAAAATCTAAATGTGAAAAGATTTAATTCCTGAAAATATAAATTTAGCAAATGATTCTTTTATGTGCCAGGTCCCATTGATTGTTTATTGGGCGCAGAATTTTTTTTATGAATTATTAAATAGTGGGCAAATTCGTTCTGAAAATTCCAATCTTATTTTCCAAAATACTGTGTTTGGGTTCGTGGCTTCAGGGAGCAACAGATTTCTAGAAACTGAAGTACGAGTTCATTGTGGATTAATTAAAGGAGATTTAAATCAGACATTAAAAATGTTTTGGGAATTGGAAAATATTGAGGTAGAGCAAACTAAAAATAAAGAAGCCATTTTCTGTGAGGATCATTTCTTAACCCTCTAACCGGATAGCACGGAAAATTCCGTCTGTGAAAAGATGCTTCGAAAATGGACTGCACTGATTTTTCTGCCTTCCAGTAACGTTTTCAAAAGCGGATTAGCCGCACTTTTCTGAAATCCTTTCCCCCTTTTAAGGTTTAACATCTTGAAAGATAATTGGGGACGGAGGAAGCAACACAGCAGGAGTTTTATGGCTCGCAGGGAACCCCGTGTTTGGACCCCCCCCAATCGTAAAAAATCGGGGAGAAATTGCTTCAGACCTCAGGAAGTGTTTACTTGTTACCTCGTATTTTAAAAGTTTTGAAAAGTCCCAACGCATAAGTAAAATATGTTACAATTCCCTTTTTGGTTTCATATTAATTTGAAACTGTAACAAGTTGGGGCGTGTCAGTGCAATCTGCTATTTTATATAGTTAGACAAATTATATCTTTTTTTAAGTATATTACTTCGCTTCATTTTTCTTATTTTAATCAAAGCCTTCAGTTTTTGAAACATGATTATTTTATTATAAGATACCGAAAAAATTAATAAAACACCGAACTTTTTAAAATTTGAAACCTTTTCAATTTTCCAACCACTAAAAATGAAAAAATTTAAACTTCATCAAATCATTTGAAACATTTTCTTACACTTTGATAAAAATAATGACGAAAAAAAAACTAATTAAGATTTATTAGTTTTTTTTTAGATTTCAAGGCCCAGGTGTTCAGGGAAGTTTAAGTACAGTGCCTAGTTACATATTGTTAAAATACACCGAATTATATTTGAATTTTAAGTGCTTGAACTTCAGTTTACATCAAAGACAACATGAATGAAGATTTTCACACATTTTTTTATAACTTGAATGTTTGAATAAATGGTAATCAAAAATATACGGAAACATTTGCATTATGCATATAAATTAACATAAAAATCAATTTTAAATTCGAGCTATTCAAAAACATTCGAATTATTGTTCAAAAATATCTATTTATACAAAATACCTCAACATTTATCTTTTTTAAAGGCTAACTGAATAAGTAATTAAAATCTGGATATTTTTTGAAATCTGGACCGTATAAAGCTAGAAATTTTATGTTAGAAATTCCATTTGAAATTTCGAAAAAAAATGCATCGCGCAGTTAAAAATTATTTACCATAAGTTTTAGCAATTGTTTGAGTATAATAAAAATTTCAAATTTTATTATATAGCTTCTTTGGTATCTTTTAATATTTTTCGAAGATTTTATACAATTCAGTTGAAAACTGCATGCTAAGAGCAAAAAATATACTAAAAAAATTGATGAATATACAATTACAATAAATTCTTACATAGAAGCAAAACTGAGAAGCTAAAGCGTAGGAATGAAAAATTTTGAGTATATCTGAAGTAGTTTTCGAAATATTTATTTTAAAGTTCAGAAAATTTGTGTGCGTTATGTTATACTTAATATTAATTAAATGGTTAAAATAATATGTTAATACTAGTCATGTAATCGTTTGATGACACATTCATATACTAATAAAAATTATCATGGTCATTGATGCGAATGTCAAGAATTATATGTAATTTTAAATTCAGACATTAAGATATTGATGTAGAAAATATAAAACGACCATCTAAAATACATGAAAAATGCAGTCTGCTATAAAATGATCTTCACAAACAAAATCCGGCATTTTCACTTACTATGGCAGAGCCGGCTTAGTCAGGGGCGATCTGGAAAAACAGAGAGAGAGAACCGCGGTTTTGATGGATGCCGCTGAAGCTTTTAATGTTCCCAGGAAAAAATTATATATATAAAATTACAAATGCAAAATAAATCTTGTAATTTTCCATACATTTTTATAACAACGAATTGTGGAATTGGCTTCCAATGCATTGTTGTGTTTGACAATATGTAAGGTAACCAACCCTACTTTAGATAGATTTGTACTACTTTTTCGTAACCGTATTCCTTTTAAAATTAATTCGTGCAGCCGAAATACACCTTTTGCACCCTTAAAAATTTATGTAAACTATAACGGTTAATTTTAATTTATGCAACTTGTGAAATGTTCATAACTAACCATTTCCGTCTAAATAGTTTACATGAAAAAGTTTGGACTCCCTCATTCATTAGGGATTTATATAAGATTCTAACATTAAATTTTATTTTTCACCGAATAAGATCGAGTGGTAGTGTATCGTGCTTCCACACCACAGGTCTGGGGTTCTCTTAACGGGCTGCGCAAGGTCGACTCTGCCTTTCATCCCCGCTACATTGGGTCGATAAATGAGTACCAAGCTTGCTTCGGGTTCTTAATCACTGAAGGTCTCTGTTCAGACAGACCACCAAATCGGGACATCTGTTCATGCACCTCAGCGTCCAATGGTCACGTGTATTATGATGGGCACAGTAGTTCCTGGCCCTCATGGATTGTTGTGCCACTGAGTTTGAGTCTTAAGTTTGAGGATTACCTCACTTTGGGGATACCCCTTAGATAAACATGTATTTCCACTCATTTGCAATTAAACATTTTTCTTTCAATTACGTTTATTTCAGAAGGAAGTTTGATTTTTCAAATGTATTTGCTTAATAACATGTATATTTGTGTATTATATTAAACATTTTAACAATCCAAAATTACATGTTTTTAGCTCCTCTAAAAGCTTTTAGGATTTTACAACTGATCTTACAATCCATATTCGTTTTATAGTAGTATATTTAAAAATAATAAGGACATTTTTACGACTGTGTGAGCTGTTATGCCTCGTTTATAAATATAAAAAATTGCATTCAGCTACAGTTTTTAAAATGTACAGAAATAAGTGGAGAAACAGGATACTTACATATTATGAATATTTTTGACTGCAGTAAGATATATTTATATTTCAGTTTCTTTACAATTTGAATAGAAGTTGTATGCCATTTTGCGAATAGTTTGATATTGAGTATAAACCCATAGGTTGTTTAATATTGTAAAGTGTTTTACTTTGATACCAGCACACATTAAAATAAGGCTCATTTGCAGTTATATGATCAGCTTCAGTGATATTTAAATTTTCAAAAATAGTCTACACGCGTACGAAAACATTCTATCACAACCGCACACCACATTTCTCTCTCATACTATATCTTCCCTACAGCAGGAAATATTTGTGTATACTGAAAAATTTAATACAGGATACATTTCCAAGTGTTAAATTTGTTTTTAAAATTTGGTATGAATACATTGTGGAACTGTCGGTTAACTTCACTGAACAAAATTGTTTTAAGTGTACTGTTTTGAAAGACAAGATTAATTAGGAGAACTTTTCTCACAATAGAATTTGTAATGACTGAATTGTGTGAAAATGTAGTTATCGATGTGTGACATTTTCCCTTGTAATAAAAGAAACAGAAAGATAAGAAATTTAACTTGAGTAGAAAATGGTTAGAAGTACTGTCATGCGCATTTGAAGAAGTATATCCCCCATTAAAATTAAAAATTATTGACTGAATGTGTGTTATGTCCATCACAAATGCCGATGTAGAAAAGATATTTTTATTTAATACAAGGAGTTCGAAAAGGAGAGCACTAGGAATGAAAATTTAGATTTTTTCCGAAAAATATTCAGTTAACATAAAAATATCATTTATATGATTTAAATTTAAATAAATTAAAAGTATTGAAATCATTTTTTATGATATTCTAAATTAAAAATATAATTGAATAGAGAAAGATCTGTTTTATTTCATAAATATATGCACCATTAATTGTCTTATTGTTTAAAAAAAAATAGGGCCTTTTACTCTTTTTACCTCATAACTTTTTTTTAAAAACAGGAAAGTGAGCGCGTTTTCTTACTCTCTTATTCAAAAATGAATACAGGATGCTTTTTTCTAGATCAAATCGCAATACGAAAATATTTTTTTTTAATTTTTAAAAATGACAGAAAAATAAATTTTGTTTGAAGAAAATATAACTATTTTTCAACTTTTGACACGCCATTTATTTCTCATGTTTTTTTTACCCTGCATTTTAATTTAATTTTGCTGTGACTGAATCTATGGGGAAAACGACAGAGTGGAACTACGGTTTTCATACAAGATTGCCCAAGGCAACAACAGCTAGCTGTAAACGATTGCTATCCTGGTTCTTACTGATTAAAGACGCCGCACCAAGTCATAAAATTGTCCCCTTTCGACCTCCCAAGTTTTAAAAGAGGGAAAGAATTGAAGTCTGTTGCATTTTTGAAGGGAATAGCAATATAAGAGTAAAACGTTTTCGGAATAACTTTTCAGGTGGAAGGTATCCAGTTAGAGGGTTAAAAACGCATTTTAGAGATGTTGAGGGTCGGTGTGGGGTTTAAATGCCCCTTAAGGGAACAGGGACATCATATACTTTCAAATAATCGATTTTTCAATTTTATTTCTAAAAAATAGTGCTTATTTTTCTGAATCTAAAAATGTATAATACTTATATGTTTGTTAATAAAATAGCCCTAAAATATGAAAAATAAAAATGTAAATAAATGACCACGCCCCTTTTGACACGCCCCTTTGAACTTTAAATATGTAGTTTCCCCTGTGTTTTATCTATATTAACTTTTGATTGTTTTTTTCGTTTGAATGTTAACCCCGCTACTTTTTAGCCACGCTTGTGCGTGAGCTATTGTTCCAAGCTGTGTGACAAAATTTCTTACTTTAAATTTCGGTTTATGGCAATGTTTTGAACCGAGTTCGTCTATTCCGAAGTTTCTTGTGGCATACAACTACTTAATTTTACATTAATTTTCGTAAGAAATGTTTATTTTTTACTTATAATTATTAATATTCATAAGATTTTAAAAGTATCTTAATTTTTAAACGAGTAATTATGCCAAGAATAAAAAAATTTGGCAGAAGGAAGTATAGTAGCAATCAACATAAAATGTCTAAATCGACTGAAGAATTGCTTTTGAATTCCGTGGAAAGTGCTTCTAGGAGAAAATTAAAATACCGGATTTACTAAAAGAACAAGATTCTCAAAATGTAAACATAATCGTTGAACTGGATTTATTATCTTCCCTTATGAAAAATCTCTTATGTTGTAAATATTGCTGTTCTTCAGAGAAAATTGAGCTGAGAGAAGATTTAAAAAATCGTAGAGGTTTAGCTGTGAGTTTGGAAATAATTTGTCACAACTGTGAAGAATCGACGAGTACAATGTCATCAAAAATATCAAATAAATGTTATGATGTTAACCTAAGATTGACATATGGAATGAGAGCTATTGGAAAAGGTGGAGCTGCTGCTCGAATATTCTGTGGGCTCATGAATTTGCCTCCACCACCTGCAAAGTTTGAACGCCATAATTCTTTGTTTTTAAATGTTTTAAAAACAATTAGTGAAGACTCGATGAATGCAGCTGTTCACGAAGCAGTCATAGCGAATGATAATAATTCAAATATAGCTGTGGCTGTGGATGGCACATGGCATAAAAGAGGCTATTCTTCATTGAACGGAGTTGTATGTGCTACGTCTGTTGAGAACGGAAAGGTTATCGACTTTGAAGCTCTCACAAAATATTGTTCTTCATGTAAGGGTAAAAAAAACCATGTGAAAATTGTGCTAAAAATTACGAAGGATTCAGTGGGGAATGGAATGTCGGGGGGTATTAAGTATATTTCAGCGATCTGAAACATCACGAAAAGCATGTTATACGCAGTATCTTGGTGATGGGAACTCAAAAGGATTTCTTACTATAAAAGAAGCAAAAGTATATGGCGACACAGAAGTTGAAAAATTAGAATGTGTTGGCCATGTGCAAAAGCGTATGGGCACAAGGCTGAGAAACATTCTAAAAATGAGCAAAGGCATTAAGCTATCAGATGGGAAAAATATTTCGGGACGTGGACGGCTAACGCTTAAAGAAGTGGACTCAATCCAACATTATTATGGGCTAGCAATCCGTAAAAAATTTGTCATCTGTGGAGGACGTGAAAAGAGCCATATGGGCTATTTATTTTCATAAACTAAGTACTGAGGATAATCCTCAACACGCTTTGTGTCCTCTGGTGAGGATAGCTGGTGCGGTTATAACCGTAGCATTGTTACGGGGAATTTTATATTCACAAGCATTCTTTACCCGAGTCAATTTTATTGAAAGTGAAAAAAAGTGTTTCGGGATCTCACAGAGAAGGACTTATGTAAAAAGTGCCTTCATGGAAGAACACAAAATCCCAATGAAAGTTTTAACAAATGTATTTGGGAGCGAATTCCTAAAACAGTTTTTGTTGGCATTGAAACTTTGAAATTTGGAGTTATGGATGCTGTAATTTGTTTTAATGATGGATATGTAAGTAGGATAAAAGTCTTTGAAGCTCTGGGCATTAAATCAGATACAACACGGAACGTGCCTTACTTATAATTGATAACAAACGAATTTTTGAGGCTGAACGTATAGTAAATAAAGTGTCATTGGAAGCCAGAAATAAAAGGTCTTTAAAAAGGAAAATGGATAAACAGAATTTAGATGAAGAAAATGAATAGATATCAGGAAATATTAATCAAATCTATAATGTAAGGAGAAATTTTTTTGTTAAGTTTTATTATATTTTTTCTCGAATGTTTAATATTTTTAAATTTAGGTACACTTTAAAGAACTATTGTAGCATATTGTTTGAAACCTTTTATATATCTAAACAGGATACATGTGCATACAGTGAACAAAATATCTTTTAGTATGTGTCTAATTTTTTGAAAATTAGATTTTATATGTAAAAAACAAAAAATTAAGATTTTCATAATTTTAAGGTTTTATGATTATTTTTAAGAAATTATGCAATTATATAAATATAATTAGTTAAAAACAGATTCATTATGTTTAATATGTTACTTTATATATATTTGTAAATTTTTTTGTATATTCAAAGAATATTTTTGTAAGAAATGGTACCTATACATGAAAATATGTATTACAAGATCTCGAAAATTATGTTCATGTTAACTAAAACAAAGGGAAAAAAACATATGAATTTAAAATTACTTTTGTAACTCTAGAAAATGGTTAAGGATTATTATTAGTCATATAAAAATAGGCAAGGAAATATTAATTAAGTGTATAATATGTGAAAATATTGTTTTTTTTAGTTTTTTCACTTTTTCTCAAAAGCATATTTTTTTTGCATTTAGGTACATTTTTAAAAAAAACTATTGCACTGTATGATTCCTGATTTTTTATACTTCTATACAAGATGCCTATGCATATAGTGAACCTAATTTTTTCCTATTAAAATAGTGCCTAATTTTTTAAAAATTGTTTTATGCATAAAAAAAGAAAAATAAAAAAAAAATTTCAAATTTCAAAGTTTCATAATTTTTTTTAAAGAAACTATACTAAAATTTTACTAAAAAAAGGGTTTCACTGTATTTTATGTATTGTTTTATATATGTGTAAAAATATTTTGCATAAAAAAATGATACTTTTTTAAAAAAATGGTACCTAAACATAAGTATATATTACGAGTTCTCAAAAATTATGTATTATTTTAATTAAGTAGTAAAAAAAAACTTTTGGAGTAAAAAGTTATTTTTGTAGTTCTACAGAATAATTAAATTATCCTTATTATAGACATAAAAAAATCTAAGCTCTATTGGAAATTTTAAATGATATATGTCTCATAAACAAAGGGTCTTAATTTTGGCATTTTACTCTTTCGAGCATGTCCTGGTTCCCTTAAAAAGGCCCAAATTGTTTAGGTGAGTCAAGGGACAGCGCTCTAAAATGATTGAATGCGCTGTGGACTCGTTTCATTACACCCTCAATACCTAAAATTGTATAGAAATTTTATACATAAGTATGAACAACTTGGTCTCATGAAAGAGGTTGTCGCAGAGAATGACAATTTGGAAATCACCTATTATATACCACACCATGAAATCCTTCGTCCAGAAAAGAGCACAATGAAGTTGAGGGTAAGTTTTAATGCTACCAATCCTACAAGTAATGAGTTATCGTTGAATTCCATACAATATAATGGAGAACTGGTTCAAACTGACCTGTTTACAATTATGATTAAATTTAGAGAGCATCCTTATGTCCTTACGGCAGATGTGAAGATGATGTACCGTATGATACTTATCCATGAGAGCCAACAGTCGTTGCTCAGAATTTTGTGGAAAGAAAGTCCAAAGAATCCGAAGGAAACCTTTGGGATTAAAACAGTCACATATAACACTATGATCGCTCCCTTTTTAGCAACGAGAACTTTGTTGCAGTTATCGAGAGATGAAGAGAGGAGCTTTCCTTTGGCTGCACCTGTTGTCATAATTTTTTTTTATATGGACGATGTTCTTTGCGGCGCAGCATCTTTAATGGAAGCCAAGGCCTTGAAGAATCAACTTTCTGACATTTTTGAAAAAGGAGGAATGCAATTGCACAAGTGGGGTAGTAGCCATCCTGAACTGGCTTTAAACATCATCGGAGATTATGAGTTAGAGAATCCAATTGAAACCAAGACGTTGGGAGAGGCCTGGAAGTCACACGAGGACTTTTATTTTCAAAATCGCAGTGGAATTAAAGGACTCCTACACCAAGAGATGTGTGCCCTTTTTCGACAATAGCTAGACTTTTCGATCCATTAGGACTATTGGGTCCGATAGTCGCAAGGACCAAGATCTTCATGCAGAGTCTTTGGAGCCTTAAAATCGACTGGATCGACGAGTTACCTTCTGAGGGAGCCAAAGAGTGGCATCGGTTCCTTGAGGACTTCAACAGTGTAAGCAGTATTTACATCGGTAGATGTATTGTGCATCCTCAAGTGACAAGGATGGAGCTTCACGGCTTTGCTAATGCTTCAGAGAAATGTTACGGAGCAGTAATCTATTGCCTTTCTCAATCACCAAATGGCGCAACAAAGGTGAAGCTTGTAACAAGTAAAAACAGAGTAGCACCTGTGAAGTGTCACAATGCCGCGGCTTGAGCTGTGTACCCTGTTCTTCTTGCAAAGCTGATGAAAAGAGTTGAAACTTCCTTACAAAGGACCCCCCCATGTACCTGTGGAGTGACTCGACTATTGTCTTAGCGTGGATCCAGAAGGTGCCTAACGTGCCTAAGCCCTTCGTGGCAAATCGAGTTGCCACAATCCAACTCCTGATTAATGCAGAGCAGTGACATCATGCTTCTTCAGAACAGAGCCCAGCTGACCTCGTTTCCCGAGGTCTTGACCTGTCGAGTCTGCGCAACAACTCTTTGTGTTGGAATGAACGGACGTTTTTAGCAAAGAAAGATTGTCCGGAGAAGGATACCCTGTCATCAGAGAGAGAGAGTGACTGATAGTGGTGAATTTAACTGTGAACTAAAAAAAAGTAACACAAAACACTGTATTAATTTAAATGTGACAAAGTCAACACACACATTTATAACTGACCTGTTCAATACAAGTACACTATAAAATAATTCGAATGCTAAGTTTTATTTTTAGGTTCATTGGAAATTGCAGAGGAGAAAAAAAGGAGAGGCCCTTTAGATGTCCAAGAGATCAACGGAGCGGAGATCACTTTAATCAAGATGTAAAACTACAGGAGTTCAAAAGGGATATAAAGAGTTTGAAAGAAAATAGTGTCTGCAGAAAATCTAATAAAAAGTTTAAATCCTTTCTTAGATCAAGATGGTGTTTTGAGAGATAGTGGTAGACTTTGTTATAGTTATTTGAACTTTGAGTGCAAATTTTCTATTATATATGTGGCAGCCAAAGCCAAGCAGTCTTCGCGCGCAGGCGCAGTGAATTGAAACTGAAACTATTAACCTGAAAACATTTAAGAAAAACAGCAGGGAGAACGCGAGAGGTGCGTGAGCAGGCATTACCTTCTGCATATCATTGTCAAACTTATCTACCTTTTTAATTAATTTTTGTTAGTTTTAAAATAAAGTTAAAGAAAAGACAAAAGTCTTGGACCCCTTGTTGTCTCCCACAAATTATGGGGGCTCGGCCGCGATCGATAAAATTTCGATTTTGAACCAAAGTCTGGACAATGAACAAAAGCGTCCGTGAAGGAGACGGTCCGCCATTTTTTGGAAACTTCGTTCAACCTGTGTAGAGGTTTGAACTCAGCATGAATATTCCGCCTGTGTAGAGGCCGGGATCGAAAAAATTTCGATTTTGAACCAAAGTCTGGACAATGAACAAAAGCGTCCGTGAAGGAGACGCTCTGCCATTTTTTGGAAACTTCGTTCAACCTGTGTAGAGGTTTGAACTCAGCATGAATACTCCGCCTGTGTAGAGGTTGGAACCATCGACAAATATTCCGCCTGTGTAGAGGTTGGAACTAACTTAGTGTGAATAATCCGCCTGTGTAGAGGTTGGAACTAACTTAGTGTGAATAATCCGCCTGTGTAGAGGCCAGAACTTTTAATCAACGTTTTTCTTCAATTGAATTCTTCATTGGAACCCATCGACGAAAATTCCGCCCGTGTAGAGGTTGGAACCACTGACTTAACACCTGCGAATAGGTGAGATCTGTGAAATCAACGTTTTCTTCAATTATTGGATACATCGTACGTGCGAGCAACAAGGGAGCTAGAAAAAAAGGTAGGATCTTTCCATATTTTTTCTAAAATGTATAAAAACGCTCTTAAAGAGGATCTCATAAGAGTTGTTGAGGATCTAGACGGTACTGTGGAGAGTACGGACACCATAGCTAAACTAAAGACTAAAATTGAGAACAGTAGTACATTTGAAAGTGATCCAGATTTCGTTAAAACTTTAATTCAAAACTGTATAGATGAGAGAGTATCGCGAAACGAAAGAGACGTAACTTTAGAAAAACAGAAAATTGAGCTCGCGAAACTTCAGTTAGCAAAATTAGAAAAAGAAGTCGAACTTCAAACGGCTAAAAATGAAGCATTAAGTTTAAATCCTGCAGCTAAAGTCGAAGATAAACAGTTCGAAACTAACATAGAAAATATGATAAAAAGTATTAGAACTTTATCTCTTCCTGTTCCCACCAGATCTGAAAATTTTAATCTGTTCTTCCAATCATTAGAACGCGCATTTTTAACCAAGAAAATAAATGACGAATATAAATCTGAAATTTTAATAAATCTTCTGGGCGAAAGAGCTCATAACGTCTTATTGTGTATTAAAAAGGAGGAATTAAATGACTATGAAAAACTAAAATCTATAGTACTCAGAGAATTCCAATTAACCCCTCGCGAGTGTTTAAACTCGTTTAAAAATGCTGTAAAATCATCAGGCGAGACATACATCCAATTTGCTGCAAGATTGACGGCAAACTTCCAATATATTATTGTTCGTTAAGAAAAGTTAATTCCTTTGAATCTATGTGATCTTATAATTTCTGATAAATTATTTGAAACTTTAAATAAGGAAACTGCAACTCATATTGGCATTCGAGAAGCAGAAGATTGGTTTAGGCCTATTGATTTAGCTAAAGAGTGCGATATTTATATTTCATCTAGAAGCGGATCACATAAAGAAATTCCTATTACTTATGGATATACCCAAGACCCCTTTAAAAATAGATCACGAAACTTTAAACCAGAGATTAAAGAGAACTATCCCCAAAATCTTGAAAGAGAAAATAAAAATTGCTTTATATATATGCGGTGATTCATCTCATTACGCAAGAGATTGCCAGGAGCGTTTTAAGCCTAAAGAATCCCACATCCATAATAGAATAAACGTGAATACTTTGAAAGTCGAGAGCGAAAAACAAAATAGCGATGAGATCGCAAATCTTCAATACGTAAGCATTTTTGTAGAAAATCAGCCCGTAACAGCCTTGATTGATTCAGGTTGCCAGATCCCAGTTTTAAATTCCTCACTAATTAGAGTGCAAACACCTTCCGAAGAAATAATAACATTAAGTTCATGTTTTGGCGAACAGCGTATGGTAGAAGTTAAACCCATAAATATTTCTTTTAATCAACTCTCTCCCGGTCTAAGTGTTCGAACGGCAATATCACCGACCTTGACCGAAGAAATTATTATACATCCCAGTGTATATGCTGAAATAAAGAAACTAGGCCACGCAAAGAGCGATGTTTTATTGAATGAAAGGGAATCCTCTTTTTAGTGCTTATGCTTATCCTAGTGCTGTTTCTTTTTCAAATGTGATAGAAAACTCTAGTTATGATTTGTCACATGTTAAAAACTTTAATACTAGAAATGATTTGAGTTCTCTAATAAAGGATTACAAATGTAATAAAATTAAGAGTACTAAGTTAAAATTGAGTATTATAAGAGAAAAATGTTCTGATATAGTATTGTGTAAGAAAGTAAATGGTGCCATGAAAACGAGTTCCGTGAACTTCAACACCCCTTCACCTATGGAGAGTAAACATCGACGGTTTGCGTTGCTCCGAAAAATCTTTGAGTCCTGGCAGTGGAAACGGAGGAAAAAGAAATCGTTTTGAACAGACGTCCAGAACTCTAGAGAGGAAAATATCGATGCGTTCAACCAAAGATCAACTTGTTAAAAAAAGACGTTCTTATGCCTGTGAAACAATGTTTTCCTGTGGAACCTTCCGGATGTCGAAGAGGTGCCTTCACATGATGGAGAAACTGTCTAGTTCAGAAAAATTATGATATGTTAAATCTCTATGAATTTGTCGCATAGTCCTTGTCTGTTCCGTCTTTTTTGTATGTTTCAGATTCTCCTCTGGTCTCGATGAAAAAGGAAAAAAGGGAAGTACCGCTGCGGACAGCGTACAGTCAGGCTGGCCGGTTGTGGCAGCCAAAGCCAAGCAGTCTTCGCGCGCAGGCGCAGTGAATTGAAACTGAAACTATTAACCTGAAAACATTTAAGAAAAACAGCAGGGAGAACGCGAGAGGTGCGCGAGCAGGCGTTACCTTCTGCATATCATTGTCAAACTTATCTACTTTTTTAATTAATTTTTGTTAGTTTTAAAATAAAGTTAAAGAAAAGATAAATGTCTTGGACCCCTTGTTGTCTCCCACATATATAACCGTGTATCCATAAATTAACGAATTTAATTGTAGAATATTTTCACTTAAAATACTTTCATCTAGGTCCACAAGCTTTACTATATCAAGTGAGACAGAGATTTCGGGCTATTAGAGGACGTAATGTATGCAGGAGAATAGTACACGATTGTGTTGTATGTTTTAAAATGAAACCTATAACTTGTGAACAAATGGGTAATTTGCCTAAAGCAAGAGTTAGCGAAAATTTTCCTTTTGGTTGCAGTGAGGTTGATTTTATTGGAACTTTTTGGATCAAGAGCAACAAACAGCGTAAGTGTAGTTTGTATAAGACGTACGTGTCAATTTTTGCGTTTTTTGTCACTAAAGCTGCACATTTTGAATTAGTGTCAGATTTAACTCAGGCATTTATTGCCTCATTAAAGAGATTACTAGAAGAGGAAGACCCTCTCTAATATTTTCTGATAATGGTAAAACATTTATAGGAGCTAATGCCAAACTTAAGGGATTGTACAAGTGGGTGATAAATCCTGATCCTGAATTAGCTGGTCCACGTTTAAATTCCATTTTAAACGTGAGGCAGGCAATTCTAGGTTTACTTATGAAGAGTTTCTAACCATTATGACTCAGATTGCGGAAATTTTGAATTCCCGTCCTCTCACCCCTTTTGTCAACGGATATAGATGATTTGTCGGTGACCCCGGCACACTTTTTGATTAGAAGACTAATTACTTCCATTAGTGAACTAAATGTAATACATATAGAAACTAATAGATTAAACATGTATCAGAAATTATCAAAAATTATGCATGCAGTCTACATGAAAAAGATGGAATAATAATTACTTAAGTAATCTCCAACAGAGATCTAAGTGGAAATTTGAAAAGGGCAACGTTAGAGTGGGTGATTTAGTCCTTATTAAAGAGGATAACTCAGCAGTCAATAAATGGCTGATGGTCAGGTTAATCGAGGTATTTCCTGGAAAGGCTAATAGAATTAGGGTTGTAACGATCAAAACTCAAAATGGGTTGGTCAAACGACCTATTTAAAAAATTTGTATATTGACCATGACAGAATGAATTTCTTTCGCTTGTGTTACAAGATTTACTTATTTTAGGTTGTTGTAATTAACCTTTTATAGTATTGTGCGTAATTTAGTGAATTATTTCTGATTTATAATTTTATTAATAGTGTTCAATTTTAATATAACAATATTGTAAAAAGCCATGAAACTTATTGAATGTTGTATCATAGCAATGCCGGGCGGAATGTCTGCTCAAGCCCAACTGCGCTGTCTGAACAGCGCATGCCCAGCAATTCCGATGTGTATGTAAAAAGAAGTTAAAAGAAATAAATAATAAAGTCCACAAGAAACTGTGTAGTAATTGAGTCACGAATGCTTAAGCTATCGACAAATGAGTGAGCCATAACAGTTATCAGAGAATTACTATAAATGTTGTGCTGAGAATATAAAATCTTTAAATATTTGTGTAACGAATGGTTTACACCAAAACAATTTCAGGCAAAATAAATTCAAAATGTAGAAAGTAGCTTCTCAAACATATATTAGTTTATTATACAATATAATATTTTTTTTAAAACAGGTAACTAATTGAAAGATCAAAACTAGTAACAGTATCATCTTGTAAATCATATTACAAACCGTATCTTTAAAACATTATAAAAAGTGGCAGCTTTAAAGTTTAAAGCTATAATTTAATTTTTATAAACATTGATCTATGAAATGTATTACAAAAGTCACTTGTATACGTAAATGATAAATTCGAAACTACTGAATAAATTACTATCAGGAGTCTTCTACAAATCGTCCTTTAGGAAAACAAGCATAACAAAGTATAAAAACAAATTTTAAAAAAATTGTAACGTTCTCACAAAATTCATCTCCCCCGTCACAACACAATTCTACACAGACAAAGTAAATAACATACAAACATAATTCCTACAAAAACAATCAACAAACTAATATTAATTAACAAACAATAATTATTTTTATTACACATCAAATGTTAAAGTGAGAAAAGATGTCATAACATGCTTCTGATGCACAATTCAGGCACTTTAAAATATGCAAAGAAAGTCAATCGATGTAATTGATACAGTTTTTGACGAGAATTATAAATAAATATTGACTTATACATTTTCCGTAGGATTAATGAAAATGAAATGTAAAGCATAGTATCAGAAAGTTATGTAATATTTATAAATTCAGAGTTGAACGTTTTTAAAGAATCTACATTTGAAAAATCAAATTAAATATTACAAGGAAAAAAACTGATTAAAATTTTTTGATTATCTTAATTTTATTTACCAAGAGGAAATATCAATTTTTTAAAATTTAATAGCTCCACTTTCAATATCTAACAATTAGTACTAAAACAGAAACATTTCAAGAATCAAGGATTTTATATGAATGTGTATGTAGTTGACAAAGCATTACTATTTACATTTTTTTGATTTCACAGAATAATAAGCAGAAAACATTGGGTAACCGAAAGCAAATTCAATTTTCATTTTGAATCTTGAAGAAAAATAATACACAATGAAATATATATTAAAACTTCACTTGTACTTTCACATTAAAAAAACGCTCTGTACTAGCTTGTGTATTAAAAGTGAAATATTTTCAAAAACGAGATTAGTTACTCATCGTTTCTCAACAAAAGCATTAATTTTTAATATCAAAATACAAAACATTATTAGTGAATGCAAAATATCAATTAAATAGAACATTTGCAATACATACTAAGAATAATTCAATCTAAATTTAAATGTTAAGAGAAAAGAATGACAAAGCTCTAATTAGTTTTAAATATCCAATTACGTAATTTTCGCTAAAAACTACACAATTACTCGGAACCAAAGATATATTTAAACTCGGTGGAGAAACATTAATTTTTAAAAGAAATTAATAAGTTTCACCATTGCAAAATAGTATTTACGTATTATGTGTAAATAAATATTTTTTAATTAAATTCATTTTTTCATTCTAAGGTTTCGAAAAAATGATATAAAATGTAGCATTTCTTTTTTTAATGTCAACAATATAAAGCATAGATTTTTGAAAAATCTAAAAAAAATTGCTGTTTTTACAGCAGGTATACTAGCTATCAAACACAAAAGTCACGAAATAAAATATTTTACAAAATATACAGAATATAAATAATTTTCAATGCTATAAAAAGTTCATGCTTTGGTATGTAAATCTTTGTATGGCTTATATATATACTTCAAGAATCAATTTAAAAAACTTGTATTTAATCAATAATTTAATTTAAAAGGAAAATACATGTTTTCTGCTTTGTCAATTTGGATAGGAAAGTTACAGAAAAGCAGTTCACTAAAAAAAATAAAATTCACTCAAGACAAATAGGGGGTTCACATTTTCAAGGAGAATATCAACTTCATGGGATGTCTAATCAAATGAGTAGCACAGTTTAGCAGAGCGCGCAAAGGGCTAGACATATTGTTTTTCATGGAGATACGAATTAATTTTTTTCCTATAAAAATATAATACATTTCTTTCTTAATTGAAAATTTTTGAAGATAAATAAAATCAAAATGTTATTTGAGGCAGAGCATTTTCCGTAAATAAGACTGCTTTGCAAAACATATATAAAGAAATTAAATACATAAAAAGTTGAATATTCATTGAAATATTTACATCTTGAAAGATTCTTCTACGTTTAGTTTTTTTCGTTTCTAGTTTCGTATAAAAAATATATAGTTTCTAACACAAATTTTACAAGTACGTAATTTGTGGGAAAAAATCATTGTGTTTCTCTCGACGCATCTCTCTCTTCATTCTTCTGAAACTTTCATGTAGAGTTTTTCTACTGTTCAATTTGAATCCATGTTTTAAAGGAAAATTGTCATGACCATTGATTGATACTTGCGTTGAATCCGATAATCCAATATCAGATTGGTCTAAAGAAGCCATATTCTTACAATTCTGCCAAACAGATGATAAAGAATGTCCTCTAACTCGGTCATGACTTGGTAATTCTAAAGTTCCCGTATCCATTACTTCGACGCTAGACATGGGCATATCAAGACAAGGAGAAATTAATTCCGGATTGTGAGCCAATATTTCCACAATTTCAACTGCTTGAGGCCTATTTTGAGGGTTTCTAGCCCAACACTTCTTCAGTAAAGCACTTCTGCAACAGAAAAAAAAATGTTTAAAAATTATAATTTTTTATATATATACTTTAAAAGTTCAAAATATATATTAAATGTACTCACAGTTCAGGTTTAGATCCTTTGGGAACGGTTAATGTGTTAAAGTTCTTTATATGTTCTAGAACTTGACTGTTAGATAAACCTTGATATGGGACACTAGCAAAGGTAACAATTTCATATAGAACCACACCATAACTCCATACATCAGACGGAGGAGTGAAGAGGCCATCAATCAGACTTTCGGGGGCCATCCAACGAACAGGCAACATTCCTTTGAAGAATAAAGAGATTGAAATGAGAAAATATTTACTAACATTTTATGCCGAAGGATTTGGACGCTTAGTAATCAGTTTTTACTCCTTAACATTGATTGTAAAATTCAAATTATGTTGAATTATTATTATTAAAGCATTATTAAATTATGAGTTTTATTGAAAAAGTTCGTATACAAAAGTGAACAATACTAATCGTAAATTATGTAATCTAGCAAGTACAAACAAATCTCTCCAATTTAACAAATGTAAATTAACAAACAAATAGGATATTGATGCTCTTCTCATTCAGTTTTCAGAACTCAATTATTTTTTATTGATTAAACCATTCAGAATTTAAAGTAGATAAAAATTATGCTCTTATGTAACAAAATGATTCATTATTATATGTAAACTTTATGTAGGAGAAATATTCTAAACGCATACATTAAAGTATCATAACTTCCAATCTTAATCACTTTTATAAAGGGGACTACCTCTCTAAAATTTATCTAAATACATCTAATTTTTTTGCTAACATTATAATGGAATAACAAGAGAAGTTAACTCTTTTGTTTGAAAATACTTCTTTTGGGAGGTGGATTTTTACAACTCTATAAGTAAGGAGACACTATTTAGAAACCAGATATAGAAACTAGGTATTCTAGAATCTGGACAAATGATAAAAACGATGGAAAGCAAATACAGCTCAAACATTAAAATAAATATTTTTCAAGGTGGCTAATAAATATTTCTTATAATTCTCAATCTTGTCAGTTGCTTAGATCTAACATACACATTGAGTTTTACTTTGAAAATATGTAGTGGTTGTGGACACTCTACTATAACCTTCATACTTCAGTTTATTAACAATATACACTCATTGCCGAAAAAAATTTACGCATAAAGAGGTAAGAGCAATATTGTTACGAAACTTGGCATAAAGGTACATGCCAGGCAGATATGTAAATGATTAGAAATGCAGCGTGATTGCGCATTGTCACCTGACGGGGTTGAACGTTCTCCTTGGCTTATAAAACTTGTAAGAGCTTGTTTGTTTGTATTTCATCTGTTGCGCAGATACGCTTTTTAACTAGAGATACCGTTACACCACCATTGGAGACAAAATGAACAGCCCATCAGAGTTCAAGAGGAGAAGAATCACAGGGATTATGGAAACCAGGTGGTCATGGCGAGTAGCTCGCCATTTAGGCAGTTTTGACTTTACTGTGAGGATGTGCTGGGGTCAATCGACAAGAGAGATATCTGTTACAAGGTGATCAGGGTCAGGACGGCCTCGACAGACCAATAGTCGAGAAGACCGTCACATCATAGGACATGCACGCATAACACAGCCTCATTGTACGCCATCCATACACAAGTAGCACCTTCCCGACGATCCTGTGTCATTCCGTAACATCGCAAAACACCTGGCTGAATAACAGTTGCTATCGCGGTGCCCATTCCGTGTACTGCTATTGACATCCACTCATCGTCGCTTCCCTTTGGAGTGATGCCGCGCTCGAAGGGGTTGGGTTTCAACTGAATGGAATTAGGTCTTCAGTGACGAATCCAGATTCAGTTAAGGCAGTGATGACAACCGTGTACGTGTGGAGGCCGGGGAGAAATTTTCAATTCTGCCTTCACTGAAAAGTCGAAAACTGGTGTAAAGGTATGGAGTGCCAACGTGGTCACACCGAATTTTGATCTATGACACCATGACAGCCCAGAGGTACGCTCGCAGGGCTGTTTTAACCTCCCTGGAACCCTAGGAATTTGACATTATTCCCCCCCCACATTTCCACAGCACCCCCTCCCCTTCTTTAGTTCTTACTTTACCAGTTCTGCTTCGGGAGGGATTTTCCCTTATGTATAACTTTTACTATTCTCCCTTCCTTTGTTTTTGATCTTTGGAGATTCTTTCCATTATTTACCACCTATGAACCCACTGTGTCCCAAACTAGCAATCGACAGCCGTAAGAAAATGACAGTGGCATGGTTTGGCAAACCTGGTTCTATTTTTACCTAACGGCAGCACGGAACACCAACTCACCCTTTTGTAAATTAGTATAGTAAATTAATGAAATCATTAGCAATTACAGTATAGAGTATTCATTATTGTGTGAACTGTTTTCAACTTGTTACGTATCCTCTTTTTCATCACTTATCACTTTACTATTCTTTACTTTTAGACATCATTATTATATGTTTAGTCACTGGTATTGAACATGTACAACAAAGGTTTTCTTCGAGCTTTGATCATTGCAAAATCTTTAATGACATTATTGTAATCAATTTCCATTGCATATCATTTTGAGTGCAAAGCAACATCAAACTATTCAACTTTTCTTTTTTTCCATAGTAGATTTCATTTCAGTCTTTACTCTCTTAAGAGTAGAATTGTTTTCTCATTTTCTAGGTTGTGTGGTGGTACGTTAGCTTTAATTAAAATTTTTTCTTTTCCACCCTCTAATTTTTTGCGCCCCCAAAATTTCTAGGTCCTAGGCACATGCCTAACATGCCTAAGTGGAAAAGTGGCCTTGTACGTTCATGACATTCTTCAGTTACATGTGTTGCCAATCACGGCAGGGCTCCCAAGAGCACTTTTTCTGCAGGACAATACCCACCCACACATAAAGGTTTCACAGGTCTGCATCTACTACATTACCAACCTTCTCTCACCTGTCCTATCACCTGATTTTTCCACCAATCGAGCATATCTAAGATCATTTAGGACAGCAAGTTGGACAGTCATCGAGTTTGATCGAATTCGAAGCGAGTTTACAGCAATTGTGGCACAGGACTTATATGTCTTAATGCTCGACACTGTATCCCATCATGCATTTTTACAAGAGAGGTGGCCATACAGGGTACTAAAACTTTCATTTGTTTGTAATTTTTTTTACAAGAAATAATCATTTTGCTTTGATTTTGTAATTACCTATATCAACGTTGTACTTACGTATATAAAATTTCCTTTTATTCTGACTACTCTTTCTTGGTGTGCAAATTTTTATGGCATGAGTGTATTACTTACTCAAGTAAGGAGAGGGGGATTGAAATTTGATTATTTTAAAGTAGTCACAGGCAGGTTCAGCAAGTCAATTTTCAGTTAATTTTACGGTGTATGTTGTAATTCCTATAATTATACCGTTCGTTATTAAATGTAATTGTATTCTTTTTTCGAATATCTACACACAAAAACAATTTCAGAATGACATAGTAAAGTACACATACCCTTTTTATTATAGCGATAGTAATCAGAATCGTACATAGCTCTACACATTCCAAAATCTGCAATTTTAACGGATCTTGAAATGTTAACAAGACAGTTCCTGCAAGCAAGATCTCTATGGACAAATTTTTTATCTGCTAAGTAACTTAAGCCTCGAGCAATATCCAAAGCCATATTAGTTAATCTCTTATCCGAGACTTCGTCATTGTTTGCTCTATCTTTTTGAACTGCTATACTTCGACGACTTAAAAGATAGGTTTTCAGATCTCCTAAAAAGATTGAAATATTCATGGTTTAATTCCAAGTTTCTTAATAAGGTGTCATAAAAGGATAAACTCGTAATTCAATGGCAGAACTTACCATAAAGCATGAATTCCATCACAGTGTATACTGGTTCACCCATTGTACAAACACCAACTAGTTTAACTATATTAATGTGATCAAATTGCTTCATAACTTCAGCTTCACTAAGGAAATCTAGCTAAAAATGCCTGTCAATTAGTATAATAAATTTATAAGTCACTCTTAAATAGTATATTAAGGATTAAAGCTTTGTGCAATGGCAACTTATGCAATAACCAATGATCAGCTTCCAAAGGAAAATTTATTGCTTTATTTCAGGAAAACAAAATATAATCTCTACCATATTTATACATTCTAAGATTAAAACGTTCACAGTTAAAAACTACTGAGGTTAAAAAATCTGAGTAAATCGATTTAGAGTTGGAATTATTAAAATGCAAGTCTAAAAAACATGATTCGAGCTTTAAAGTTGTCTCCATCTAATGTTAAAGAAAAGAAATCGAATTCATAACATTTTTTGTATATAAGTTCCAGCAATCATTAACGTACAGAAAATAATGTATTTTTAACGTACTACCGATACACTAATTATGTATCATTTTTAATCAATCATCCATTGTTTACAATACGTTCTCTCCATAAAACGTTTTTCATACTTTAATGTCAGAAAAGCGTTTAATTTTAAATTTAAAAATATGGAAATTTTACATTGACTGAATTTTTCTAAACAAAGTGATGACTTATGGTTAAATGACTCAAAATACCACGAATTTATATTACATACTTTTAGAACATCTTCTCGAAATTGTGCTTCGAGTACTGATTTTGTTCTTTTACACTAAACGAAAATAAATTTCGTAGAAAACAGCCTTCTTAGTGTCCTGATTTAAGAAAAATATTTTTAGCGAGCTTTTTCTTCACATTAGAGATGAGGGTACTTGAAGGAAAAACATTTCTACGTACACTGTTTGCCGACTTGAAATTTTTAAACACATTTTGAATGCTTAAATATTTGAATCGTATTCTAATAGTTTGAATTAAGATAAATGAGAATAGATACATTAATTTAAACAAAATTTGTCATGCGCAGACAAACCCTATTCCTTTTTCTATCATTTTAAAATTTAGAAACTTCGATTTGGTACACACAATACCACTTCTCAAGCAATGAAAGGTAGCACTGTAAGTAAACTAAACTAAGCATATTTTAAACCAACTAGTACTCATATTATAATTTTAAAGAACCATGGTTTCCAAATAACCTTCTCTTCAGGCTTTGCGCCATTTTTCAGTGTTTTTACGGCAACAGCAATCCAACCTTTATCTTTAATATGCGCCTCTCCTCCATAAACAGTACCAAAAGCTCCTTCTCCTAGTTTACGATTGATTACGATATGATCTCTGGGCATTTCCCATTCATCCAGAGCAAAAGGTCCACTATTTGCCATTAGGCCCAGTTCTTTCATTCTTGCTTCAGTCATTTTCATTCTTTTTTCGTACCTTTTAAGAAAGAATTTTTTAAAATATAGTTTTTAAACGGAACTTAAACTACATAGAACAGACAAAGTAAATTAAGTACCTAGACATGTAATAAAATTATAAATATTGATATAAATTGAAATAAACCGTGGGATTAGGCGGGTAAAAATAAAATTTTATGTAGAGGAATGGTCAGATACTGTCCAAATTAATCAGAAAATCAAGTCCTAATCCCTACCATTAAAAAAAAACTTGGAAAAAATAAAATATAAAAATAAACTGAAGTCTTTAAGAGAGCTACTGTCAAATTACAAAGTCTTACTTAAAAGACTTGCTCCGTGATATAAATATCTCGGCTCTTGTAAGAGCTTGTTTATTGAAAAAACATGACGTATGTTCACCCAGTATTTAAAGCTAACATGAGAAAATTATAGATATTGAGAGAGACTTTAACATTGCATTTCGTTGTAGACCATTTCTTATTGTGGATTGTATGCATTAGAGTTCTGTTTTGCTAAAGCAGTGCCGTACACAGATTGTTTTCATGGGAGGTGTTTGAGTCCCTAAAGCCCATTCTTGTATATGCCACTGTGTGAAAGGGAGTTGGGAGATTGGTTGTCCAATTGGAGTGCCGAAAGAGATTCTGAATACAAAGGGAAAATGAATTTTTTACTTTCAGGTATGAACCGAGGAAGTGAATTACAATTAGTTGACTGATCCTGGCAATCTCACCTGCATGGTGCTCAAAGCTAAGACTAATGACAGGCGTATAAATCCAGCTCTTAGCCGCGATGAATTTCGTGGACCTTGATCCGATGTTATTGTCGATCAGGTGGCAACTTCAGTAGACAATAGAAGTTCTAATAGAAGTAACAACTTCTATTAGAGAATGTTCAATCAACAGTTTTACACTTATATGTTGAAGAGGTAGGAGAAAAATGAGCAAGTGTCTCAAAGTCGCATTATGAAGCAAAAGATGGACCTCGTAATTTTGAAGTATGGCCAAGTGACGAGGAAGACACTGAGCTGTAACTCCCTCTCCGAACTGCTTCACCAAGACAACGCGAGCCATTGAGATTACAGAGCGTGGTGAGCTCGACTGGATCATCTCTCACAGTTCTAACTACAACTTTTGATAAGTAAGCAATAAAAGCCAACATACGTAGCTGACTTAAGAGGAAATAAAAATTAAATTATGTTCTTGGGTCAATTGAAAGAATATTGTTTTGTTTTTAGTTTGAGGATTGTAAGATTTTGCATGGTTTCTTAGTTTACTGTAAACAATTTAACAGCTATTTTCTGCATTACTGATTTTACTGCGTGCAATCTTATCATTGTTGTTAGATCTTTCTTTCCCAGACAGAGAACATTTACTATGTTTTATGACAACGTTTTTAATTTTTTTCAAAAAGTTTTGTTCTATAAGCTATGCCTCTCCCATCAAGGGACCAGCATAAATTTACTTGAAAATTCATTGAACATTATTTTAAGAAAAGGCCGGCTGACTTGCGTAGTTGGTTTGTTGCTGGCCTTGTACGCCTAAGGTTTTGGGTTCGACCTCGGCCCAAGTCAGTGGATTTTCATGAGGCAGAAAATTGACAGTGTCCATGTCACATGATTATGCGGCATGTAAAAGATTCCCTGAGTGTCTGCTTGGCTTGGGGGCTCTCGGCAAAAATAAATCCCTATGAATGGTTTTGCATCGTCAGAGCTCAGGTGCCTCCCTCTGGGGAGGAAATTAGGTGTCAAAATTATTTGCGGTGGTTAGTATTCCACCTATATAGTGCCGCACTAAAAAGATATATCAGCTCCCGGAGAATGATTTAGGTCTGAAATGGTAAAATATATTTTAAGAAAATTTATAAATTTTCGCTGGTTCATGAGAAACTGATTTCAGAACAGCGAGTAAAATTTCCATTATTAGTTAAACTATTAGAAATCATGGGGAATTTTTAAAATAAATAATTCAATCAACCCAACAATCCACCAAATGTACTCCAAATGTTAGTACAGTATAGTTCCGAAAAGGCCTAAAGTGGACCAAATGGTGCCCTTGTTTATGAAAAGGAGTTATCGAGAATAGAATTAAGGAATAAGTACGAGTGATTCCTCAGAGAATATTATACGGCGCTTGTATGTATTGTTTGCTTGAGAATAAAACAAAACTGCCCAAATACTCTTAACAAAAGAAAAGTACGTACCTTCCGAAGGCATAGAACATTTACTACACGAAAATGAAAATTAATGAATGCTTAGTATACAGTACCTGATCACACACACACACCTTAGAAAAATAATTTATGAAGGCATAAAGCTGTTTGTAATGAAATTTAAGTAACTGACTTTACAAAACCTCTGGCTACTTTTTTCAAAAATAAATTCATAATGTTCTGTTGCGTTTCATACTACACTCTGTCTTACCTCGACTGTCGGGTTATCGAGTACCGAGTTTTTGGGACTACTGCAGCAACACTCATTAATATTCTGGACGACCCAGCTTTTACTTAAAATTATTTTAATTTCATTCTCATTTTTTCATCTTTAAAACCTGCTCTTTTGGGTTCACAGATCAGCCTTGTTCGACCTAATACCTATGCTCTGATTGATCTTCTCATCTCTAGATATATTTATAACAACATAGCTGGCAATCTTTGCCAGCCAATCGCAGTTTTCTCTCATCAACTTCATCTACCGAAACTTCTTTGAAAAATTGTCTCCTCGAAAAACCTCGGATTGCCTTTTATCAATTCGTATCGGCTAGGTTTGCTTCACCGATCTCGTAATTACTACCTTTGATAGCTTTTTAACAGTTTATACTAAATTTAATTTTTATTTTAAATTATTTCAAGCTTAGATTTTCTTATCAAATTTTTTTTTCTTTCATATTACATACTTCATTTTACCACTGGGCATTCAAAGAAATCATTACAGTCACTCAAAATTCCAACGATAGGACATCAGAGTCCAACAAGTTTATGTGCTCCAGCTATGTCTCTAACGTCCGATACTTTCGTTATCTTGTTTCCTTGACAACTTGACTCCTCTCTCGAGCCTGCCTTTCCCTGACATAACTCCAAGGAAATCAAAATAGAGTTCTACCATACAAAAGTGAACTGGTTGAATCCCACCTCTGCCTATAAGGCTTCAACTGAAAATTAAATTTCCTCGTAGTATCCAATCATTTACCGTCATATTCAATCCCCCAACACATACCCGTAATTCAGATTTTGAGCAGATTTTCTCAGAGGGAAAACTGTTTTCGCCTCATTTTAAACAATATATTGAAAAAATCGATTATCTTAGTTTGTTTATCCAAATATAACATTTTTTACAGTTAAAACTAAATAATTTCTTTTAAATTTGAATATTTTGCGTACTTATTCAAAATACTTAAAGGGAAAATGTTAAAAAAAGCAATTTTATGACCCACCTCCTTTTGCAAATGATTATTCCAGACATTACAAATATAGCAAAACATGTGAATCCCATGATGTTCGCAATTATCACTGCTAACTCACATGTAACATTAAGTAACTTCCTGAGACCTTCAACAGAACAGTTTGAATATTCTAAAAATATAAAAAACAAATAAAGCGTTTAGATTTATTGAAGCATAAACGTTTGATATAGAGAAGTGATTTAATTATGAAATAAAAAACTGCCTTTGGATCCATCTTCAGGTTTTCTGCCGTCATCTGTTTGCCATTTAATTTTGGTTTCATTGAGTTCTAATATTCCATCACTTTGCGAAGTTGGATGATACACTCCAATCTGCCTAACAGTAAAATTTACCCACTGAGAAATAATCACATCAGATATTCGACTTGAACCCAAGAAGTACAATGTTCCGGAAACGCCATTAAATTTCGTTTCATTAAGTAGCTCTACAAGACGCCTGAAAAATAAACAAAACTAACGTAGAACAGAGCAAAAGAGTTAAAAAAAAACAACGGCTGTATATATATAGTCAGGAGCTACCAGAAACATTATCTGCAAATTTAAATCAGAATTCAACCACAAATTTTCAATGACATCTTAAACAGTAACTATTTTTAAGTTTCTCTGAAAATAATGCAAATATATGTTTGGAAAAAATTACAAAAGAAAAATTTTCAAAAAGAAAATTATAATGCAAGGATAAATTAAAGCAGTCAAAGTTACTCATTATTATATAAAAAAAGTACTTTTTATTTATAATTACTTATTTCAATAATAAATTTAGATTCAACTTAGATTTAAAAAATATCAATCTAAATGATTAAAACATAGCGAGAGAGAAGAAAAATGCTTAACAAAGAATATTACATCTTTAACTAAATTGGTACTATATATATATATTCATAAGATTATTCAACAAAATAAAGTTAATTATATTTTATTAATTTTAAATTATATAGAATTTTAACAAAAATAAAAATTTTAAAGCCACAGTTTATTTCTACAAAACCAGCATGTCCTATGAAAGCAAAAATGAATAAAATGAAAAAATGGACTTATTTGACCAATTATAAATTAAGTGTCTAAATTATTAGTCGCGAGCTTTTTTTGTGTGTGAAGTAGTTTCTTGTATGAACTTCATTGCAATGCTAAATTTCAGTTTATTAATAAATATTTTTGGAAGTTTTATGCAACAATGACAAACATTTTCACTTTATTCTAGATATTTTTTACAAAAATAATATCAAAACTTCGGCATTTCAAAAATTCACATAAATTATTAATCTGATGTTATTAATAGTTCTGAATTAATAAGGAATATTGATTTAATCTTGATTTATTCCATTAACACTACCTTTTATCCACTAAAGCAAATTCCTGTTTGTACGCATCATTTCACCCAAGATAACCAAGACATTCCTAAAATTCTCTCTTAAAGATCAAAAAACCAGTTCAGGAAAATTTGAATATCTCTTGTATAACTGAAACATTTTCCAAAAAATTAAATTACTTCCAGTAATATTGTCTCATGTGTGTAATAATTGATACTAATTGAAATAACCCAAAAATAATTTCAAGTGAATTTTCATTCACTTATTATTGAAACTCCTTTATTAGCAAGGGATTAAAAAATCTATTTTTTTAAATATTCGAATATTTATTATTTGAACATGAAAGTTTTCCCAGGGAAAAAAATTCTCTCCCTCAAAAATTTTGCTTCATATAATTTTAGTTCTGTATTTTTTTTAAAAAAATATTCGTTTAGCTTTCGTGATTCGCATTTAAAGTTATACTTAGTCATATAATATATTTAGTGCAGCTTCAAGAAAATATAAAAAGCAATATCGCATTACAGTTTAATCACGAGAGTTACAATGTAAAAAAAACCCATTTTCTATTAACAGCATTAGTAACAAATTGGAAAAGCTTAAAAAAAATTAAATAGCTTAAGCAGAAAAGGGCTTGTTAGAACGAAATACAAAAAACTACGATACTGAGAAATAGTTCAGATTACAATGACATCTTTAAAAAAATTAGAAAGCAGGAATTTTACAATGTTTCCTTAGAGTTAAACATATAAATTTACTTATTATACCTTGATGTCTTCTCATTATGTAGAGTAGCTACATGAGAATTATTTTCTTTAAACAATGTATCCAAAGCCAGAGCATAGACCCAAACAGCATCATATGCATATCCACCATAGCTGCTTATTTCACTTTTCTAAAATACAACAAAAACACTTCAGTAACGAATCAGTATTTATTTTGGCTTAAATATTAGTCTTTATTTATTTAAATACACCACAGTTTTATATAATTGCTTAGTTTCAAAGACTTAAAAAAAGAGCAAGAAACATTAATTTTATTATGAAATTCATTTATTAAATTTAAATTTAAAAGAACAAATAAATTTCTTGTCAATTCCTTTTTTCTGAAGTATAAAAAATATCTAGAGAAATACACTGCTAGCAATTAAAAGTGCTACAAAAAAAGAAAGCAAATGGTTAAATCTTATTTATTGTACACTGGTGTGCAAAAATTAAGCAGATAACCATGAAATTGCAGAAAAGGAGGTCTGGAGATCAGTACAGTGAACACGTAAGTCAGTAGAAACGTCATGCGTATGCAAATATCAGGAACCAAACGTCAGAAGCGAGAGCGTACGCAAAACGCATGATGTTGGCGCGTGCTGTTCAACAGTAAAATAAAATGAAGGACACAGACGCAATTCAACATATTCGTTGCAAGTGCCAGTGAGTCAGTTCGTGAAATATGGCTAGACGAAATCACCTGGACGACTTCACACGTGAAGAATGATCGGAAAGCTGGAGGAGGGACGTACTGTCACCAGTGTAGCTGCAGAGTTCGGAATTAACAAAAGTGTCGTTTCGCGCGCTTGGAAAGCGTTCCAAATCACAGGTACAGCTGTTAGAAAGGTTGGTGGTAGCCAGCCGAGGACGACAACTGCAGGGGATGAACGATATATCATCCTGCAGGCGAAAAGAGGCCGACGGCAGTCAGCAAGCATCATTGCTCAGCAACTCTCTACAGCAACGGGGCGACAAGTGTCGCGGTTTACTGTAGCCAGGCGCCTTCACAAAGGGGGCCTATTTACCCGCCGTCCTGAACGCTGCCTCCCGTTGAAAGTTGACCACCGACGCCACCGGTTACAGTGGTGCAGAGAGCACAAAAACTGGACAACTGTCAATGGAGTCGTGTCCTCTTTACGGATGAGAGTCTGTTCAGTACCAGAAGCGATTCTCAACGCTTTTTGATTTGGAGAGAGATTGAGAGACGGTTTTATACCAGTAACATCAAGGAAAGACACCATTACGGTGGTCCTGGAGTTCTTGTCTGGGGAGGCATTATGCTGAACGGGCGAACACTGAGCTCCACATTTTTGATAGATGGTCTAATCGGGGATCGCTATTGTGAGGAGGTACTTCTTCCCCATATGCGTCTGTTCCGAGGTGCCATTGGCCCAGACTTCATTTTTATGGATGACAATGAACGGCCACATCGGACTCTCGCTGTTGAGGAGCTGCTGGAAAGTGAAGATATCACTTGAATGGATTGGCCAGCGTACTCCCCAGATTTAAATCCCATCGAACATGTGTGGGATGCTTTGAGGAGACATATTGCAGCACGCTTACATCATCCGGAGAACACCCAACAACTCAAACAGATGCTGATTGAAGAATGGGTACTCCTACCGCAAGAAATGTTGCACCAGCTGGTTCTGAGTTTGCGGAGACGGTGCGAAGCAACCATTGCAGTGAGGGGAGGGCATATACCATATTAAGGAACATATACTTGTTCCTCCTGTTGGATAGACCATTATGAGTCACGGTACTATGCGTTCAATAAAGCTGGTTTTTGTTTGATTCCATACCGTATGCATTGTATTCCTTTTTCAGCGCCGATGCTTTCGTCATCCTTTAAGTACATTATACTCTCATCATTTCTGAATTTCTTGTCTCTCAGATGATTTTTTGTGAAGTTATGGCAATAAACCCACCTGTTGCTTAAGTTTTGCACTCCAGTGTACATAAGCAGTATTAATGGGAGATTGATTGATTGAATATTAACTTCGCACTGTTCAGCTACACGAGGGCTTTTGGCGACGGACCACGTAATTTTGAACCGAGGTCAAGTGACGTGGATGACACCAGAGCTGGCACCCCCTCTCCTAACTACCACACCACACCAATGGGAGGACTTTTCAGCTCTCGACAGATTTAACGTGCATCGCTGCCCTACACGGCGTGTCTTTAGTGGTACTGGGCTCGAACTCGTGACAAGGCAAGCCACGATCCGATACCTATACCCCTCGGCTACCGCGGACACAGTATTAATGGGAGGAAGATATGGCTAAATTTAGAGGTGCTTTGGGAATACATCGTTTTCAGTATCCGAAGCTTTTTGCTTTGGTTCCAATAACAGTTTTAATTCGGCTGGGCATAGAGACGAAATGAGCTAGAGTGACAGATACACATCGGAAATGTAAGCAGCCGTTTTGTCAAATGTATGATGAAAGTATTTGTTTGTCTCGGTAACTACACATGAGGATCATAGTGCTGTTGCAAGCAGAGCCATGATATCAAATTTGTCTGAAAATATAACGTGATGCCATTTCTGTTTCCATGATCATCGTTCTTTTCAACCCTGTTTGTGTGCAAGTTTCTCCTATAGCACCCTAGGAAACTGGAACAATAGTCATTGCGCAACAGTCTGCAATGAAACAAACGTCACACTGTTTGTGAGCAGGGCAGGCTCTCGCAGTTTTGCCGCCCCGGACAAAAATGGAAAATACCAATCCTCTCTCCAAAGCAAAAAATAAAAATTAAAAAGATTAATTATTTAAATAGATGCACACCTATAAAACTGGAATAATTCTTGCAAACAAAAAGGCAGCATAACAATCATATATATTATTTTAAGCCTCACAAAATACAAAAACATTCGAAATTAAGAGCATAATTACTTATTATTATTTGAAACGAGTTAAATATTAGAGGAGGAATCGCCCATTTCAGAGGATCAATTTTTTCAAAAAAAGAGTCTACCCCAAGCGTTTATTTTAACTTATAGTAACTACACTCGAGAATAAAATAGGACATCCTATGTGGTTCTCTAGCTATCAAAAACTCCAATTACCCCTGTCCTCTTTTGGATAGCCTACACCGGACATCGTATGGGTGAAAGGAATGTTAGTTGGGATACTACTCCGGGATGAAGAGAAAGCTACTAGTGAAGGATGTATAATATCAAATTTCATGATTTAACCACACATATACTCCCTTCTCAAACCCTTCAAATTTCAACAGAAAAGAAAACTGGCATTTTACACACACATACAGTGTACAAATTAAGGAAATAAGATAAGTAAAATGAAATACCGCATTCTTACCCAATAATATTTCAGAAAGTATGTAAAAGTTTTTGAAAAAATAAATTCTCTAATGCGATCCAAATGCTGTCCTTAAAATGTGCCACCCCTGTTGTGAGAACAGTACAAGGTCTACAATCAAGCTATGTTCCCGACTCAGGACAATGGATGTGGCTGTACTTTATACAAAGTCGAGTTGACAACATGTCTATCCTCTATAGCAGGGGTTCTTAACTCCGTGCCCACAGGTGCCAATGTGCTCACGAAGCTGTTTTTGTTGGCCGCGCGACTGTCCACTATATATAAGGGTGATCAAATGAAAAGGTACGAAACGACACGGTGGGTACAAATGTAGACTTTATTCAAAATATACACCATAGGCCTGAGCACAACGATCCCACTGATGAACAAGCCGCAGGATTCCTTGTTCCCAGATTTCCTGTGGCGATACCCAGTTCTTTACAGTGTCCTTGAGTACATCGTCCGAGTTGAAGCGCTTCCCTTTAAGGTGTTTCTTCAGTGGACCAAATACATGGAAATCGCAGGGTGACATGTCCGGACCGTAGGGCGGATGGTCCAACGTCTCCCATTTGAACTTGTCCAGTTCTATTTGTGTGACTCTGGAGACGTGTGGACGCGCGTTATCATGGAGCAGAACCACACCCTCCGTGAGCAGCCCCAGTCTTTTGTTCTTGATGGACCTGCGTAGGCGTCGGAGTGTCTCACAGTACACATCGGAGTTCATGCTTTCTCTGTGCTCGAGGAATTCCACAAGTAGCGGACCTTGAACTTCGAAAAAGACAGTGAGCAACACCTTGCCTGCTGACGTCACGGCTCTGAACTTTTTAGGGGGAGGTGACGACGCATGCTTCCACTGCATGCTGTCCCGCTTTGTTTCCGGCTCGTAGTGATGACACCAGGTCTCGTCACCTGTGACAATCCGCTTCATGAAAGCGAGGTCTTCCTGATACCGAAACAGATGTTGCAGTGCTGGTCCCATACGCAGTTCCATTTGCTGGTCGGTGAGCTGCTTCGGAACCCAAGCAGCACACACCTTCCGAAATAGCAACCTGTCGTGAACAATTGTACACACTGTTCCATAGCTGACATCCACCTTCAGCGTCAACATTCGCAATGTGACACGTCGATCACTTCTCACTAGGTCGTCCACCTTGTTGATGAGATCGCTCGTGATGACAGTGTTTCCCTGGCCTGGTTTCTGGTCATCACCCCAACTCTCACGGCCTGCACGAAAACGGGCACTCCATTTTCTGACAGACTTGTCAGAGACACATTTCTTCCCGTAAACGGCCACCATCCACCGATGAATAGCTGCCGATATCTCACCTTCCGCTGTCAGAAATCGGATAACACTTCGCTGCTCCTCAATCGTCGAATTTTGCTACGCGAACGCCATCCTGTCCTCATACGGACTGCCGCATCATTTGGACGCCGCTTTTTATAAGAGCCTTTGCTCTCTCCAGCGCATGCAGCGCCCGTGCATGATCCGATGCCAGTCAGAGCTTCCAATGGCATCCCGAGATGTCTCGCTACATTCTTCCATGGCGGAATATACAAATATTTAACTGTTTCATTTTTATGTCATTTCGTACCTTTTCATTTGATCTCACCCCTTGTACTATATCAATATCAACCATGGCCAACCCACGGCCCACCACGATTTTTTGTATGGCCGTGATATTTATATTTTAAAAAATAAGATATATAAGCCATAAAATTATCGTTCTGGCAACATTATTTTGTTACCACTAGTACTGGTAACACTGTTTTGTCTTATCAATTGTTATTGTCGTTGAAAACTCTCGTGTTGAATCTGTTGCGCATTAAGAATTTTCTCAGAGATTTAACTTTTAAAAGCATCTTCAATTGAAGATGTGATTTTAAATAGATATTGCATTAAAATCATGCAGACTTAACGAAAATATTTAGAATCTAGCTGAAGATAAAAAAAAGGAGCCTAGAGGAGAACCCCTGCTCTAAGGCGTAACTGCCTCAAGTTCGTTAAGAATTTTTAAGACATTTGTATAATCCTCTTTGATTTATCAATTTAATATTTGTAAGAAAGTTAAGGAAACTCAACCAACAAGGTCATCAATGCTGTGGAACGATGGAACATAACCCACGTTTTTGTCACGGTCAAATTCTGATACGTCCTGGTTGGTAGGAGAGTTTCTTCTTACACAAGGCGTATATACCTGTATAACACTACTTTTATATAAAAATAGCCAATGTTCCAAAGTCTTTTCCAAATGATATTTCCGTTGCACAATCTTTACTAATATAAGCTGTAAAATATGTTATTCCTACATGTATTGTTCAAATGCACCGAGGTGCTAATAATTTGTATATGCTGTAGCTTTAATGAAAATTTGACGCTTGTTGCGTGCCATCGTCATGGTGTAGCAGTTTTAATCACCAGCAGTCTTTCATTTTATTCAAATGCATTGCATTGTTGAAAATGCAAGGCATTTAGACAGACTAAATTTTTAAAATATCATAAATAATTTTATTATTGCGTTTACATTTCATCTACATTAGCTTTATTGTAAATTATAAGATTCTATAATAATCCGCGAGAGGTATTTACTTAAAAACTTAAGGTACTAATTAAGCAAATATAAGATTTTTAGTGGTTAACTACAAGGACGTTTTAAATTGATTTTTATCCGATTTAGTGCGTAGAAGAAATGAAAAAAGAACTGTGAGATACCACACCCACTAAACACAACAAACGATTGATGAAACATCTGAACAAATGCAATTATGAAAAAAAATATACCTTGAATGAATGTATTTATCAAAAATAAAACTTTAAATTAAGAATTATTCTGAATTTGGAATTGTTTCTGATTCATTAGAACTACACTTCTACATATTTTGAATTATTAATAATTTTCCGTAGATTTTAAATACACAATTTAAGATCTTTAAAAAAATTATAGAAATTCTATGTGGAAAACGAGCATTTACATGCATTTATAAAATCGGTAACTGTGTTTAAAAGAACTGAAGTTATCTTGAACTTAGTCTTCTAGAACTTACTTCAGCTTTAGAATATTTATAATATTCATTTAACCAGTCTCCAACACGTTGTCCTTCTTGCATGATGCTGTCTGCATCAGCATAAAATTTGTAAGCAAGGCTCATATGTCCATTAATTGCAGCAACCATTTCTTTAGTTGTGCAACTAATCCTTTCATTCTCAGGTATAGCAGAATTGAATTTATCAGTATCATACCAGTTCGACGAGAACCATAGAGGAAGGAACCAAACATATCCATTTGCAGCAGTCATACCCTAAATGATATTCATATAAACATATTTCATTATTACTAATAATATGATTATGCTAAGAATTTTATTGAGGGTAATTTCAAGTAAATCGGTATAGGTCATAAGAATTCTTTATTTATAAAAATTTTGTCATTATCAGTAATAATTCTTTAGTCAAATGGTTATGTGAATGATAACACTAACTCATTGTTTATGCATTAATATATACATGTATGTTAGCTTTATATTTATTCTAACATTACAAACAACTAATTTGTAAATGAAAACACTATTATTACTACCATCAAGCACAAACGAGTCTAAACAAATTTTTTTGGAGGGGGGATTAGAAGTGATAGCATAATATATTCATTTTTAATACTTTTTACCAAACTTGGGTTGAGTAAAATGTGGTTATTGCGGTTTTTAATTTTATTATTATTTTTTTTTGCAACAGCCGGGAGTAGTGCAATTTCTGAAATACTCAAAGATTTTGCAACAGTGCTTGTTACGTCATTGATAGCTGCCAGTTTAAGCTTCTTTGTAAAGAAAAAAATTGAGCGGTTTCGTTGAATTTTTGGGGATTTAACAGCACGTCAAACATGGAAGACCAATCTGTTCATTTTCACCATATATTTTACTATTTTACTTTCGTAAACAGTAAAATCTGGCGTGAAAAACGTGCGTCAAGCTTGTGAAAAATTGCGTAAAGTTTACGGTGACAATGCTCTACCAGAACGTCAGTGCCGAATTTTGTTCAAGAAATTCCACGCTGGTCATTTTACTTTGAAAGATGCTTCTCGATCAGGAAGGCCCTATCCAGATTGATAATAACAAAATAAAGACCTGTAAAACCCACGTTACACGACACGAGAGATTGCAGAGACATTGAAGATTAGTCAAAAAGGTGTTCACCCGGCTACCTAAAGAAACCAGGACTCGTAAGCAAGCCCGATATTTAGGTTCCTCATGAACCCATAGACGTTCATCTGATGTCACGAATAAACATCCGAGTTATGATCAAGAAACGTGAAGAAAACTATCTTTTTTTCGAAACAAATTATAACTGGTGATGAAAGGTGGAATTGTTTACAACAATGTGGTATGCAAACAGTTTTGGTCCGGAGGTGATGATTCACCGTCAACAGTTTCAAAAGCAGAACTTCACCTAAGGAATAATTTTATGTTCTCAGTGTGGTAGAATTGGAAGGGCGTGGTGGTGTTTCAGCTTCAACCAAAGAACGGAACAATCAATTCAAGTGTAGGTAATTGGACAGTTTGAATAAAGCTGTGATCAAGAAATGTCAAGAATTCGTCAATCGTAAAGAAGCTATGTTCTATCACGACAATCTTTGATGACCAGTCAAAAATTATTGGAGCTTGGATGGGATGTGTCCCCCCATGCAGTATACTCGCTTGACGTTGCGCCGTCAGACTTCCACTTGTTTCGTTTTCGAAACTCCTTGCGTGGAATAATGTTAAATTCAGATAAGGCTGTAAATCAACATCTGGCTCAGTTTTTCACAAATCATGGCAGGTCCTTTTCTGAACAGGGAATTATGAAGCTCACCAAACGATTGCAAAAGGTCACCGAACAAAGGAGAAAATACATCACTGATTGATCTTTATATAAATGTATGACTTTAAAAAATATAGAAAAAACTTTTGATGACTTTTTACTGAACCCAATATTTTTTGCGAACAATAATTTCTCACTTGAACTCTCGCAGTATTTTCATTCAAAACTAATAAAATTCGAAAACATGGACTTTTCCAGTATTCATTAAAACCTGTTAATTATTTCATGAATGAGCAGATAAATTTTTAAAAGGGGCAAGTATTATAGGGGGATATTAGATTGCTCACATCTTTTTAAAATTTAAGGCTGATTAACGTAGAAAAGTGCTATCAATCCATAATTATAGTTTGCTCGGTAAATGTTTTAAACAGATAAAACGTCGGTAAATTAAAAAATTTCTTGGTTAAATTATATACAACTTTAAAATTTATATATATATAATATAGTATTAAATCTCTAATAAGATTATTTTAATACATTAAGATGAAAAAGCAAAAAAGAAAATGTACCCTGATGGCAAATTAAATGGTCGTGTGGCGATTGACCTTTTGGCTTAAAGCTTATTTTGCAGATGAATAAGATAATATAGATGAATGCTTGCTTTGTAGAAGAATAAGGAACTTGACTTGCCATTAAAATTCTTCGATTTCACTCCCTATGATTACTAAATATATCAATATTTGAAAGTCAACTTTCCAAAATTATGAAATATTTTTGGATTTTGACAAAAAAAAAAATGTGAAAGTTTTCCAATTCTTGAAGACTGATTTTAAATACTATTACATACTTAAAAATATATATTGAAGTATAAACGACTAACTGTATGATTTAAGCATGAATTTAACCTCTTATTTTATAAGTAACCATATTAACCTTTTCTCATTTACAATATTTTTAATATATCATGCAATAAAAAAAATTAAAGCCCCATTTCAGTACACTAAATTACACATAAATTCAGAAAGACTTTTCCTCTTGATAGAGTTTGTCATTTCAAAAGCATTATGGAACTGTCTATATTTCTATATCGATATCCGCTTTAAAAAATGTAATTCAAGAATTGTGATGCTCCACTCATTTCAAAGAAAAATAATAGATGTGCACTTCATATATTATTATAAAACAGTAAAATTACAGTTTAAAATAATTTCCAGAACAAATAATTCAATAATATTTCCCTAATATAACTCAGAACTGAGCTTTAAAGTTTAACGAATCATAAATTACGATAAATTTCTGAATCTATAAGGCTTAGATGCAAGAAGAAATACAAGAAAAATGTTAAAAAAATTTGACACCGAATTAAAAGACTATCTACAGCAAAACACTAAAAAAATACCACAAATAGAAACATTTTCATAAATTTGAAACTATTTTTTTAGTTCTTTCTAAGGAATTAATATTTAAAATACAGTCGGATTTCCATTTTATGAATATTTCTATTTTGCTGGAACCAAAAACATTTTACGATTGAAAGATCAATCTCTGTTTAATGAATTTCCACCATAACGAGATTTTTTTTGCTGAATTTAGCGAGATCGTTAAACAGAGGTCTGACTGTATATATACTTTCTTTTATGAGAGCAATCCTGCCTTTATTTCTGAGCAGAAATTTCAGAAACTCCGTCAAGAGAAACTAGTAAGTATAAATTTAATACACATTTATTTGACGATAATTAATCCATTAAATACATATTATTTAGGAAGCTCCACAAAAAAGCTTCGAAATCCGACTACGTCTACAAATCAGTTTTGATAAGAGAAAAATTTTTATAACATGAAAGAATTATTTCAGAAAATGTTAGAAATAAGTATTTATTAATACATGAACATATATGTATAAAATACACTGGTCTCCAAAAGTTAAGGTACAACATGTTTTTCTAAGGTCGCCATTTAAAAAATGGCAGAAACAATACATTTTATTGCTTATATGAATAATAATCATGTATTTTAAGAAAAATTAAAGGGAAAAGCAACGATGGCCATAATTTTTTTTTATAAAGAAACAGACATTTAAGTAGAAATTAGAGAAAATGTGCAAAACTCGAACTTAAGTAACTTGGTTTCTACGTTATGTGTATGATTTTTGATCTTCAATAGTTGTTGGTAGTTTCGTTGCAATATCCAGGGGAGCCTAAAAAAGTCTTATTTACTCGATTCATTTAGGTGGCAGGCATTGGGATTGACAGAATAGGGTTTGCCATAAGCTGATGCTGTTAGAGCATCTCAAACTGGCCCACAGCGTGCTACAACGACTGTAGGATCAATTGGAATTTAAAGACTATGAACCTTGAATCCAGGTTGATCACGAGCTATAGCTCCTGCGGGAAACTGTTTCCTTGCTCTTTCAGGCTGAATGAGAAAATGTACTACAATACCTCAGCTCGTTGCAGATCGTATCAGGAACAAGAATCTTTGCTACAATGGTACAAAAACGCCGTTACAATGCATGTCTATGCAAAATGATTAGTTTTGTAATTTCCCCCAAGCCATCAAGAAATGTGCCCCTTTATATTGGGCAAAGGAACACGTTTCCTAGGCCAGACAGCAGTCTATTTCTATATTCTTCACACTGGAGTGTAGGTTTATACTGAAGAGTGATTCAAGGAGGGAGGGAGCAACGCACTAGATGCAACCAATCTAATAATATTGAAAGACAATTATAGAGGTGGTGGAATGATGGTTTGAGTGGAGAACTCCCTCACGGCGAGTCACACTGACATGCATAAGATCCATGGATGAATTCTGACTGGAATGAGATATCGAGGTGAGATCCTTGATCGATATATTCACCCATACACCACTGTTATTGGTAGTGAATTCATTCTGATGGATGATAATGAGTGGAATCACCAAGCTGTGCTTGTTGAAGATTATCTTCAGGACCATAGTTTGAAACGAATGGAATATAGCCAGCTCAATCGCTAGACTCCCGATAAACCATATTTGGGGCTACCTTGGCAGACACGTTGGTATTTTAAGTTCGACTCCAAGGTTATTACATGAGCAATAACAAGAGTTACTTCATATTTGATCCTCGCTTCCCATTTCGGTATCCCATCAATTTATTGGTAGCATGGATATGTCGATGCCATCATTGCATTGCAGTTAGGAGTGGACACATTTCTTATTATAGTCCAATTTTGTAATATTTCCAAGACATCTTTTCTCATAAGTGTGATATTTTGCTACCTCCAATAATGAATTTTTCTTTCAGCAGTGCTTTTTTTGTTATAAAGTATGCTTGTGTTCAACTTATGCTAATCTATGTGTCGCATTCAACACGAAACTGCTTGGTGCACATGTACCTCCAAATTTCTTGTTTCTAAGTCCTTTCATTTTTAAATTAGACTCATTAAACAGATTGTAACTTAACTTTTGGAGGGCAGTATATTTACAAATACATACCATTTTATAAGCAGCACACATAACAGATCTAGCTGCATAATCGAAGAAATCACCAATAATTATTTTTGCTCCTTTATCTTTCAAGTCTTTTAAATATGGTCGCATATCAAGATTATCTCTATCTCTAGGAAATTTTCTGTTTACTAAAAAAGTCATTCCATTACTTTCCATTGAATCCTGTAAATAAGATAAATATTCAGGATACTTTTGACCATCTTCAGTTAAAGCAGCTACTCTTTGATACCCTAGTTTTTTAAATAATTTCATGTACACGTACCTATAAGAAAAGAAAGGATTAGTGTTTTTTATGTACATTTTGATCATAAAAATCTAGCACAATCACATTTAATACCATCTTACCGAAACTGATTATTCTCGGGAATTGTTCGAAAAAAATATGGATATTTGTCTCGATTACTAAATAAAGCTCCTTCGGCGCTGTAGCTTAGTATAATAGTATTAAAGTGTTTTGCGACCCCAGCTATAGGCTCCACAGTATCTGAGCATGCAGGACCTGTAATAATTTATTATGACATATTTAACAAAAAATATTTCAATTAATGGTTATTTATTCAAATAACTATACTATTCGAACAAAGTATTTACAAACACTTCTGTTATTTTTTTAAAGTCAGACAGGCAATAACTTGTAGCTTTGAAATAAATCACTAGAAATAAACATTAAATTTAAATGTAAGCTAGGGATGCTTTTCACTCTTTCTAGCTGTAATTTGAAGTTCATTATTGTTTAAATGTTACATTGCCTGTTTACTCAGAGCTTTTCGAAAAATATCGAAATTTAAATATCTAGAAGTACTTCGAAAAAATTCTAAGCAAATTCATACATTAGTAGAAAACACTGATTTTGTTTAATTTATAATAAAATAAATCGAATTTTTTTAATTCAGGATTAAAAAGTTATGATTCATTTATTGTTAGGAAACAGATTGGTGAATTTGAAAAAAATTCTAGCTTTATTTATTTGGTGATGTTAATAAATCTTTTTAAAAAAAGATAAATTTAAACAATTTAAAGATTTATAATCTCGAAGTGAAGTTTAAATAAAAAGTTAAATGCTGAGAAAATGACTAGATCATTGATGTTTAAACAATATGGCAATCTTATAAATGAAACAATGGAACTAGTTGATAAAAGTTTTAAATATAAATACATCACGCCATTTAGTATGGCAGAGATAATGTTAAAATTTATTGCACCAACTATAAAACATGCAGAGTCAATAGCTATTAAGATTTCAATTGATGAGAGGTATTAGTGTACCACAACAACTTTATGCAAATATAGAGTACCACGACGGAGTGAGTGAGCGGGCGAATATTAACGTCGCACTGTTCAGCTGCACGAGGGCTCTTTGGCGACGGACCACGTAATTTTGATTGATTGATTGATATAATATTAACGTCGCACTGTTCAGCTGCACGAGGGCTCTTTGGCGACGGACCACGTAATTTTGATTGATTGATTTAATATTAACGTCGCACTGTTCAGCTGCACGAGGGCTCTTTGGTGACGGACCACGTGATTTTGATTGATTGATTTAATATTAACGTCGCACTGTTCAGCTACACGAGGGCTTTTGGCGACGGACCACGTCATTTTGAACCATGGTCAAGTGACGTGGACGACACCTGAGATGTCATCCCCCCTCTCCTAACTACGACACCAATGGGAGGACGTTTGCGCTCTCGATAAATTTAACGTGCATCGCTTTAAAGGTACTGGGATCTGGGTCTTGAGTGGTACTGGGATCGAACTCGTGAGAAGGCCAAGTACAACGACGGAACGAAAAAGCTAAGCTTCACTAGCACAGCCAGGAGTTTACGCTCTATAAAGTTATTTCCTATCTATATAAACCCATGACATTTTTTTTCTCCATTTAAAGTATGCACGATTACATCTCAGCTTCAATGAATTTTTATTGATCACTATATATAAAAGCTGAATAACAAATGTTTTAAAAACAATATTTAAAACTACGAAGGAGGGGTAACCAGTTTATTTATAGAATATAAGTTTCTCAAGCTATGGAAACAGGATACTTGAAAGAAGTAAAAAAGAACTTTTATAATAATATTATAGGTAGTAATTCGACACTATTTATCCGCATACTCTGTGCAAAATGTTTGAATACTTTAAAAAAACATAGTTAATATTATGAGTGGTCTTAAACATTAAAATATTTTGTGTAAATAAAGACATACATATATATATTACAAGAATAAGAGTCCTCTTACCTAAAATACCAATCATTGTTTTGTAAGTTTCATTTGTCACATAGTGAATAAAACTATTCATTACTGCATCTGCTGCACAATGACCATCTCTTTCTAATATTGTTAGATTATAGTTTGCTAACAAGGTGTCATTCTCATTAATAGCCTTTGCAGCCATCTTTGCAGCTGTTAATAACAAATCAAAATGTAAATTTTTAAAAATTCGAAGAAAAATATTAAATAAATTTAGTATAAGTCTTCAAAACAGAGAGAGAGAAGTAAGGTAATGAATAATTATTTACTTGCATAAAAATTTTTGCTCTGAATTATGAAGTTGCTAAAATGTTTCTTAACTAATTCACATTTTTTCAAAGTATAGCTTTATAACATTTTATTCTAGATAAAATAGAATGCGAAAAAAAGGCTTTTCTATATTAAAACAGTAAGTTTATTTGAAACTAATTTACAATAAAAAACAACACACATGTGAATTGCACAAGAAAATCGCTTACTTCAAAAACTTTTTTTATAGTTTAGTAAAGAATGCAATGACATACACAATTGTGGAGTTTGGGGGTGATGGAATGCAAACTACAATGTAATATCGATAATTTAAATTAAAACTGCTGCACTTCATAACGGTTTGATTTTTATTTTTAACGTCGCAATCTAAAGCAACGAGAGGGATATTGGCAACTAACCCTGTAATTTTGAGCTGCGATTAAGTGATGAGGATGACATCTGAGTTGACACTCCCACACAACGCCAACGAGAGAACTTTGAGCCCGGACAGGTTTTACGTGCATTAACTCTTTGACACAGTGGATCTTCAGCGCACTAGGACTCGAACTCACGGCTCACCAGTTACGATTTCATGACTATGACCACTCGGATCTCTTCACCACATGTTTTCTATAGAATCGGAAAACTAGAAGCCTTATACTGAACTATATAGAAGGAGTCAATAACTCTAGTTTAAGTTTTTGCAAGTCAAGTTTCTGCGCTAATATCACAAGTTATAAGGTATTCATAGTAAACAAAAACATTTGACACTTCTCCCTTCCATATTTCAAGAAGGTTTCCAATCCAAACAAAACGAATCGAGTGTTAAGGGTGACCAATCGAAAATTAAATTGTAGGGAAAATAATTACTTTGCGAGACATGTATTAATATTGCCATGTTTTGTAAAAATTTCTACGAACGAGTGGCAAAGCCGCCGCTAGTGGAACTAACTGTTGGTCTCAGGTTTAAAACCTACCGATTGCTACTCGTCAGTTTTTTTTTATTTGATTTAAATTGATTCTCTGGAAGTTTCCATAGAGTTGCCGCGTATGCAAATTTATGTTAGTTTAAGTACTTCTAGAATATTCTAGATGTCATCACTGTATCATATATAAGCTGCTTCCCTCGAGCTGGGGGTCAGTTCGTCTGGTGTATAATCAAGTAGATCCCGCCTGCCTTCTTAAATTCAATAAATCCTCATTGCTCTATTCAATCGTTGTATTGCTACCTGTTCTACTCCAAGAATCTTCGTGACAAAATCATAAGAAGCGCATCGCTTAAATATTCCAAGCTTTTTATTATTACGTTGATAGGGGTTTGAGGATTTTATGCCAATCAGTCGCAAAGAACAAGACAGTTCTTTAAGAGCGATGAGAATTTAGTCGAAAATCCAATCCTTTAAAAAAAAGTTTCAGCAGAATGTTCGCAGCTAAATCTCAGAAGGTCTTCACACCTTCAACAGCACTCTGACACAATTGTCGGTGTCTAAAATACACGCATATAAAAGATTATTCACAAGCAATCACTCGTTCAACAGCCGAAGTAAGCACTGACCGCTTCAACAGTCAAATACTAACTGATCGCTAGTCAAAACCAGACTGACTGACTTTCGGCGATTATCTCTATTTATATCCCTCGCGGATAATTCGAGAAAGACCCGCTTGCGTCATAGATCTTGAAATTAGTGTATTTCTCTAATTTCTAGAAGAATCCAGAGGGTCCCAAACTCGCCAGAAATGGTCACCAACATGATCGCCAAAAATGACGCCAGCGTGGCTCTATCGCCAAGTTCCCATTGAATCACTATTATAACGTAAGGGATGGCATTGCTTGTGTGAATATTACAATTTTAACGTAAATTAAATCTAATTTAGAGCAAAAAAGGCATTATACATCCATATACAAATTATTTATTCTATTTTACACAAAATTCGTAACAGTATAGTTTTAAAAGTTACTAAAATTCAATTTACAAGAAAACTTTTTCTGAATTATTAAAATTAAAATTATTCATAATTTAATTTTAATATTCAGGATTTTTGAAGTACAGGAAATTTAATTTGAATATAGTTAATTAGAAGAATTAATTTTTAAAAGATGTAAGAAATTCACTCTATTCATTTATTATTAAAAGGACAGATAAGCCATTGCAATTACTTAATCTTTGAATTTTTTGTATAAGGAATAATTTTGTAGCGTTAGCTGTTAATTTTTCTGTAAAAAAAATTAACTAGTCTCACACATTCGAATTTAAAATATATCAAACATATCATGAGACCCAAAAATCAATTGTAGGTTCCTATAAGTGGGAACCTTTAGAATTCAAGCTGGGATTTATAGACGAGATTAAATATCGATCTATTTTTTGAAAGTGTGTTACAGTAAAATATAAAAATACTTTTTCTGAAGCTGTGGAAAATGATTAAAATAATGATAGAAATCTAATATACATTATAAATGCGAAATTTTGTGAGGATGTTTGGGGGTCTTTCACACAAAAACTGAATGGATTTTAATGAAACTTTACAGTAATATTAGCTTATACATAAGAATAACACATAGGCTATAATTTATAGCATAGGCTATAATTTATAAAAATATTGTATGAAGTGTCCAAAATAAATCGATATTTATTAAGTAGGAAAAAATTCTGCCATCTGCAAGCAATTCTGGCGTGCGCTGCAAAAAAGCCCACCACAGCATATAAAGGGTGTTTTTTTAGAGGTATAGAACTTTAAAGTGCAATAAAACAACGATGTATTATTCGACTGACATGAATTTTTTTTATTCGAAAGATAATCTTGTGGCATTACATTTTAAATATGATTTCTGGCATATGACTGCCACGGCTGGCTCGGATGTAGTCCAATCTGGACGTCCAATTTTCGATGACTTTTTCCAACATTTGTGGCCGTATATCGGCAATAACACGGCGAATGTTGTCTTCCAAATGGTCAAGCGTTTTTGGCTTATCCGCATAGACCAATGACTTTACATAGCCCCACAGAAAATAAGCTAGCGGTGTTAAATCACAAGATCTTGAAGGCCAATTCACAGGTCCAAAACGTGAAATTAGGCGGTCACCAAACGTGTCTTTCAATAAATTGATTGTGGCACGAGCTGTGGGACATGTTGCGCCGTCTTGTAGGAACCACAGCTCCTAGACATCATGATTGTTCAATTCAGGAATGAAAAAGTTAGTAATCATGGCTCTATACCGATCACCATTGACTGTAACGTTGTGGCCTTCATCGTTTTTGAAGAAGGATTCCACCAGCCCATAAAGTTCACCAAACAGTCAGTTTTTCTGGATGTAACGGTGTTTCGACGTACACTTGTGGATTAGCTTCACTCCAAATGCGGCAGTTTTGTTTGTTGACGTAGCCATTCAACCAGAAGTGCGCTTCATCGCTAAACAAAATTCGCTTATGAAAATCGGCAATCTCGTTTTGGGCCCATTCGACGAATCTACGCCTTGCTTGATGATCGTTTTGATGAATTGCCAAACCAAACTGAGAATAAATCACTTGACAGCTGTTAAATCGGTCGCCATCTTGGAAAGTAATGCCAACTTAAACTTCTATACCTGGAAAAAAAACACTATTTACCTTTTGTTTGGGAAAAACCCTTTTTATTTTGGCTACGCAAGGCGCTCGCTTCTAATTAATTCCTGTGATCAACATAATGCCTATTTTTTTATTTCAGAATAATACTAAGTTTTGAAGTGAGAGGTTGTTATAAATCTCTTTATTTTAAGGTTTTTTTTATGATTTTATTATGCATATTTGGTAGTAAGAAATTGATCTTTCTTCAAAATAAATGCTTTTATCAGTTCTGGTACTTAAAGTAAATAAACTTTCTTTTTCATACTGCATCATTTGGACAAATTTTCAAAATTTGTTTGTGGTTAGTAGTTAATTATAACGCTATAATTTTAATTGAATAGGCAAATATTGCGTTTTTTAATTATAAAACTAATTATAACTACTGTACTGTATTTTTTGGAGTGTGTGAGTGAGTGAATATTAACGTCGCACTGTTCAGCTACACGAGTTCTTTTGGCTACGGATCACGTAATTTTGAACCATGGTCAAGTGACGTGGACGACACCCGAGCTGACTCCCCCTTCTCCTAACTACCACACCACACCAACTTAGTAGGAATATTCTACCAATACTTAGCAGGAATATTCTTTGAAATCCACTCTTCCAAGATATATGGCAGCACGGGTTCTATGATGAGTATTTTAGCGGGGAAGGCGAATAGTTTTGTAGCAGATATAGCGTTTTCAGCGGATTGCAAAGATTATTTTTGTCCCGAAAAAAATAGTCTATGTCAAAATTTAAGTGTCTTATGTTTTTGTATGCTGTGGGACCTTAGAAAATGATTTGACTTCTTATTTTAAGTGAACGGTGTATATAATTAATTTTACAGTGGAATATCTTTAATTTATTATCTCTAATGGATTAAATTTTCAAAAGTGGAATATTTTGTTTATGTATACCCTTTAATTTTAAATGTAGTGATCAAAAAATATTGTATGAAAAAAACTGCAGTAAATCATAATGCGTTGGATAAACTATTAACGTGCATCACTCCCCTACACGGCGGGTCTTACAAAGCTCTAATAAAGCTCGAGCTATGAAAGTAGCTAGGCATTTGCCAACTTGACTCTATCGTTAACATTTCGCTATGTTTTTCATTGAATCGCCATTATATTTTAAAAAACGGCGTTGTTTGCGAATATTACAATTTTAACATAAAATATATACAACAAAAAGTAATATTAATGTACTACACTTTCAGATATAAATTATTTACACTATTTTAAGCGTTCATTACACAAAACTTTTGACAATGTGTTACTTTTGCTGAGCAGAGATCAGCTTAGGGAGGTATTTTCAAAAATCGACCCTCAAGAGTGTTACGGGGAGTTAAATATAAAAAAATTCTTTTTATCAGCTATTAGATTTACAGACGTAAAATTTAACAAAGGTGTTTTTTTCTTTCTTTTTTTTCAGCTGAGATATGCAAAAATCTTTTTTTGTTTAATTTGAATTTCGCATAAAATTAACTCATTAAAAACTTCTTTATCATTCAATCTGTTTTGTTTAATTTTTCATTTCACCCGTGCGAAGAACGGGTATACTAGCAATTGAGAAATAAATTGAACCTTGAAAATTTAAGGCTCTACACAGTACTCTACAAATTTCACAAAAACCGAATTTTTTTCGGGGTGCATTTTCTTCTGGCCCATATCACTGTGCAGCTTGCCACCAAATTTCATATCTGATAACAAATTAGTTTTTCAGATATTTGAAGTTTTCTAAGCTTAGGTTTCGGTTTCATTTTAAATCATTCTCCATTCTTAACTTGAAGTAACTAAAAGTATATTTTAGTAGAATGAACTCTTTCAATGTGAAATTTTTATTAATTTCAATTTTCAAATCATGTCTGATTGATTATGTGAGTTTTTAAAATTCTTATAGTTACTTAATTCAGATTGATTTCAAGGCTAATTTTTGTATTCGGCTTTTCATGGGTAATAGTTTATATAACTTAGATCCATCATCAATTTTTTTCCCGTTGAGAAAATGTCATGGCCAAAACGTTAACGGGTTGCTATGAAGAGATGAATATTTTGAAGAGATGGAATACTACTGAAAATGATAAATATAAAAACGACCCCTCATTTGATACCGCAATTAAACTTCCGAATACAAGTATTATGAACAAAAGTATTGCAGATAAAAACTGAATATTTCCATCACGTACCAAATTCCATTATAGTAAACATACTGTAGTACTATATTATAGTATTTTAAAGTCGTGCAACAAATGCTCAAACTTGCTAAACTGCCCCAATTTGAAACTGAAAAAAATTAAATTTTATGTAAAAACCTGTCGATTTTTAACTTAAAATAATTATTATAAACCATCAAGAAACGTATTTTCAAATCCACACTGACTTTTGTTTACAATAACCCAAGAAACATTAATCACTTAAAATGACTAAAAATTTTTGAAATGTGAGCATTTTATATAAGGGTTTGAAAAAACTTCAAAAATTTCGAATTTTTTTAAACTTGTAAAATAATGGCTGGTCAAACTAACTTTATACTTACAGAATCAGCTTAGTAATATAATCTAAATATAAAACAAATTATTTTTACTGTTACTGTCACCAAAAATTTTTGTTGAAAAAGGGTATTGTGTAGCCTTTATCAGATATGGACAAATTAAGAATAAAAAATACATTAAAATCAATATACACGAGTAAGCTACATTTAAGCAGCAAAGACATTTTTTAGGACGCAGCCATAAAATTCTCGAAAAGGGAGATTTTTGAGATCAATATAATGAAAAGCCAACGTAGAAGAGAAGATGTGACACGAGGGTACGCAAAACGCGTGTAGTCAGCGTACACAGTGCAAGACAACTTAAAAAAGAGAAAGGGCGAATTTCCAGACATTCGCAGCAAATGAATATGATGTTATACATGCACAGCTATAAAAATCATCAGGATATTTTTATACTCGGTAGGTCGATAAACAAGCACGAGGGTGGGGTGGAGTTTGATGTGCTGTTCAAGAGTTCAGAACTGATAAGTCCCGAACTTGAAAGAGCTGGAAAAGTATACTTCCAATGCACAGGTATAGCTGCAAGAAAGGCTGGTGGTAGTCCAGACAACAAGTGAGGATTGATATATCGTCGTGCACTCGAAAAGAGCGAAACCAAACAAGGGACAATGTTGCTCAGAAGGTGCCTACGGCAACGAGATTACAAGTGTGCCTCAATATACTTTAATAATCATATTCTTCATAAAGATGCCTGTTCACCCTCGGTCTTAAGCTTTATATACCATTGGTAGCAAATAGATGGTGCAGTTTGCAGTAGTGTAATGAACACACTGAACACATCAATGAAATCAGGTCCTCTTTGCTGGTAAGAGTTGCTTCAGTGTGACAAACGAATCTCGGGACGTTGAAATGGAGAGAAGTAGAGAACGGTTTTATTCTACTGAAACTAAGAGAAAAGCCGTTGGGGTATGCCAGGAGGCATCATCGCATTCTTCGCTGGGTACCGAACAAATGACACAGATGCTCTAAGAGGAAACATCTTTAATGAAACATCATATTATGGAACTATTGCAGTTAGGGGAGATCATATTCTTTACTAAGGAGCTTTGATTTGTTATTCTTATCTAAGCAGTATTTAGTACAAATGCCATTCTCTCAATAAAGTCTTTCGCTTAATTTCATGCTACATGTGTCTAATTCCTATTTTTTTTTTTTTTTTACTGTTACGCGTTCTTTCGTCTTAAAAATAATTCTACCTTTGTAGTGTGAATTTCATGTATTGCAGTTTCTTTTTTAGAATTACGTCAAAATCAGAAGAATCGCTTCAGTTTTACACACTAGGGAAGTATATATATGTTACCATGGCAAAGTATGAAATTCAACATTCTATACCATGCCGAGGCATTGTATGTAATGCCCAAATCTAACCGGCAATGTATGAAAGGATTCATATTTTACGCATTGCCTAGGCATACTATAGAATGCCTAATAAGAAACTGGCAAAGTATGAAATACATCTCCAATTTGTTTCGAATGTTGCGTAGCAAAACACGAGACTTGTAACACGTGCTTGACTCAGAATTTTTCAGTTGCACTTTGCAATTTGTTCGGGAGTGTCAAAATACGCAATTTTACTCATATGGTCTACAGACATGAAACAACTATTCGACGACGAACTGCCCAAAATTGAAGTTAATGCTGAAACCCCCTCCCCCCAATTTTTTATTAGCCGAAACTATTTACTAGAAGTTATAACTGATGTACATAAAGTCAAAATGACTACTAAGAAGGAATTCAGGGAATATTGATTGCTGAATCTCTATGATGTGGGGATTGTGGGAAACAAAAGTAAACTTATTTAACCTGTTAAAGACGTCAGCACTATACAAGTATTGCGTCACTGATTCTGAGTTATTTTACGTACTTTATGATGCTCATTTGGCTATTGGACACGTAGGACGTGATAGAGAATTCTGAAAGAACTTTCAACCAAATACAAAAATGTTACACATCATGATATTGAACTGTTTATCGACCGTTGTGAATCTTAATAGAAAAAACAGAAAATTATTGAAAAAAGGCATTGTTGTGAAACATGCGATTTGCTTATGCATGCCAATATATTGGCACTTGCAATGAGTGGGAAAGGATGGTTTCTACAGACTTGAAACTTCTGAAGGGGTTTTAAAACAAGTATATGCAAAATCACAATTCAATTCTAAGAACTTGCTTAAAATTAAAGATATTTCTGACCACGAAATTCCTCCCCGGTCAGTTGCAATTGCTAATTCCCAATGGAAGCAGCCAAGGATTTGTCAAATGTATGTGTAAAACAAAGTACCAAAATAAGAATTGTCTTTGCATGAAAAACGTAATGAAATGTAATTCAAAATGTCATTCAAGCTTACCCTGTTGCAACAAGTAGGCTAATTTTAATTTATTTTTATATGAAAATTTTGTTTTCCTTAATAAGAAAGACAAATTTTGTTTGGTACAACTTTCATTTTCCTTTACGTATTTTGAATAATTTTTTTAATGACACTCATTATTATTGCAAAATAACATTTATATTTTCTTGGAAATGTACGCCATTGGTATAATAGCCTTATCATGTCGTTTCTTCATACTTTGCGGAAAAGTCTTTGGTCATTCCATAGAATACCTAGGTATTATATACAATTCCTAGGCAAAGCATGCAATAATTCTCATATTTCATACTTTGCCTAAAAACGTCCGGTATTATATACAATCCCGACGTTTCATACTTTGCGGGTAACACACACACACACTATATATTATATATATATATATATATATATATATATATATATATATATATATATATATATATATATATATATATATAAACATTTCAAGTAAAGCAGAATTATATGAAACTAGTCATCATGAATAAAATACTAAATTGGATATTTAGTTTAAATATAAAGGGGGAGGGCAGATGAGAGAAAAACGAATTTAATTTAAACGCATTTCCAACAGATAAAGGGAAATTAAGTCTAAAAGGAATGTTCTTTGTTGAAAATAAACTTTAAAATTCCTAACCACACCCTCAGAAAACAATATGGACACAAGGAACAGTACATCATTTTCTAGACTTTCAAGTAAAGTTATAATTTTTATTTCATTTAATACGCAATTTTTTAAAAAATTTCTAGTAAAGGTAACGTGGTAGATAGAACAAAGTTCTTAATAAATATTTTATTCATTTATATTTACAAGACTGTAACTCGTGATATTTTCATTGAAGCTTTCCCAATGTGTGCTTAAGACTAATGTAGTCTATTACAAGGTCCTAGTGTCGAATCCCAATTGTACTATACGCTTTTGCGTAGAATAAGACTGACACAATTCAAATTATTTACTTGGAATTATAACTTACTTTTGTCATCGAAAATTAATGTAACTCGATTTTGAGGTAATCAAGTTTCGAATCAATATGTGTGATACTGCGTAAATCAGGATTCAAAAAGATGGTTCCATTAAGCCATAATGTCTTGAGGTTTGATATGGATGGAAAAAGCACACATTCTTATTCTATAAAATAAGTATTATTCCAATCTAACCGACACTACTTATGTTTACTTTATGATTAAAGTTGACGCAATTGCAAAACATTGTTTCGGGATGTTTAAATACTAAATAAATAAAACATGAAAAAAGTGGGCTGGCAATTGTTTATTTAACTTTGATAAAAAAATTAATTCAGTTTAAGCTATCCATTAAAAGATAAATATGTAGAGCAGTGATTCCCAAAGTGTTCAATATCGACAGGGGTCTACGTCAGCAAAAAAATAATTTGGAGGTCTATGAGGTGTAAATAGGGATCTGCGATATTCATTCTCATTAAACCAGATCGTGACTTTAATTTTAAATGAAAATTTAATCAAATGGAAACCAGATTTTTACCTGTATAACAGATTTATTTACTAAATTTAATGAGGCTAATTTGCAGTTACAAGGTGACAGCATAAATTTTATTAAAACAAGGACCATCATTTCAGCGTTTTTTGCCAGAATTAAGCTAAAGGAAAACAGTATTGGACGTTATGAATTTTCCCAGTTTCTCAATTAGCCAGACGTCTGCTAGGAAAATGACGTTTTAACCTACATTCAACATTTAAATTGTGAAGATCACCTTGGATCTCACTTTGAGAACGAGAATGATTTTGAGTCAAATAAGAACCGGTAGCCATTTTTATAAATAACTTTATTTAGTTATCTTTCCCAAATAGAATCAAATACTTTTAATAACAAATAATTCAAATTAGCTATATGAGGTTTAAAAGGGACTTTCCTTTAAATTAACTTAAATATTTAATGATCCAATTAATTAACAATTAGAATATCGATCACGCAGAGATTACCACGATAAGAGATCCCAGAATTATATTCAATAATATTCCTATTGAACATTTAACTTAAATCTCACTCCTAATATAAAATTTTAATGAGACTTTAATTATAAATCAATATTTACCACACTGCAGCTCAGCTCTTCCTGAGATTTATCCACCTAGAAATCTTCAATAATAAATCTCTAACTTCACCATTATACCTTCCTGCTTCAATCTCTCTCTCCTACTGCTTTTTGCTTTACTATTCCGTTTGACTTAAATATTTTATCTAATCTGCATAATAAGGAATCCCTGTCCTCTTTTTGGAGCTGATTGGAAATAGGTAGGGGAATTAAATTTTTCCCTAAAAAGGACGTTTCAGAAGGTTAGTGATAAAGTTCCGTATAGATTTGTCACAAAATGCCCTTTATTCAGATTTTAAAACTAGGCTTGAGAATGCTTTGACTATGGTAATTACAACAGTAGGAAATGAATTCATATGATCTCACTGAAAAAAACAAACAAATGTCTTATTATATGAAGAACTGATCGGAATAGACAGTAATCTGAGATCTTAAAGTAAAGTTTAGAAACGGATGTCAGCAATTTTGGTTTAAGCAGACTAAACCTTTTATTTATCCCGAACTAGGAATTATTCCTAGTGAGAAGAAGTTTCAGCGCGGTTACCATCCTCAAAAATAAAAAAAAGAGAGAAAAGGCTGGACACTACTAACCGAGGCGATTTAGGGTTAAAACTAACAAGATTTATGCCAGATATTGAAAATTTGAGACTGAAGCACCAGATTCATTCCTCTCATAATAAATATTTGTTTGTTGACAAGTTATTTATGTATTTTAATTAAATTTTAATTTAACATATGTTTTTTAAATTTTAAACGCTATACTTCACTATAGTTAGATATTTAAATTTTTTAAAATAAGTAGCTCTATACCAGTTGTCAAAAAGATATTTCAGTTGATAAATTTGCAAAAATTATATATTAGGTAAGCAGGGGTCTATCCCAAACCGAAAAACATGGCAACAAAAAATTTGGGAACCTGATGTAAAGGAATAAAAAGGATGCAAGGCTAATTATTTTGAGCGCAATCATAATTAAGAATGTAAAATAAATTTTAAATATATCATTTTCTTCTTTCATAATTCAAAAACTGGGTTCAATCATTATAAAATTATAACAATTCAGAATTGCTTTAATTGTCTTCACAGACAATTTTTTTCTTTCCTCCTATCATTGAGTTGACAAAAGGGAAAATAATCTTTCCATATTTGCATTGAGAGTTAAAATGAAAAATGCTTATTCTCATAGCTTTATTAGACACCAATTCTGATCTCAATTTACTTTGTATCTGAAAAACACTTCAGTTTTGGTTGATATTATCTTTAAATAATATTTTTATATGCAAGCTGGGTTGAATAGAATTGTAATGTTGCCAATATCAATGTTTCTTGCTTGTATATAAATATGTAATAGTACAATCTGCTACTTTCCAATCAGGGACGTGGTTGAGAGTCCTCCAATAAAACAAAATTGAGTTTATGGGATAATTTTCATTATTTTTCAATATATTCCCATCAGTATAAAAGAAATCAGTTTACTATTTTTCGCAAGTTTCCGCGCTGATGCTGTTTCCAGAATCAAGCCTTAAGATTTATGATTTTTTTCATCGTCATTCCAATGAAATGGGATTTTTCTTTCCATGATATTTTGTCTCACGTAAAATAGATCCCCCAGAATTAGGATGTTTAACTCTTCTATTTTTTTCTATTTAAGATTCAAGTGTATTAAGCAATGAATGCAAGAAACAAAAATAAGTTTCACCCATTGGATCATCAAAAAACTAATAAATTTTGCTAATCTTTTACATTAGCGGAAAAAAATTCCAAATGGCTAATTTAATACCAAATATTGTTTCAATAGAGGGTAAAATGATGGCCACCTAGTCCCAAAATAGGATAAGTTTTTATGAGCAAAAAGAAAAAAAAATGCGAGGTTTAGCATACAATATATGTTAGACCTCACTTTCTTAAGTTCTGATGAACAATAAAATTTCCCACTCAACGAAATAAGAAAAAAAAACTAGGTCCAATTTTAATTTTCAAAAACATTGATAGTTTACTTAGGAAATCTATTAAGTAAGCAATCAAAACAGTTTTAAAACACTTAAAACAATTCTCTTTCATGTATTATTCTAAGTATATTGTATAACTTAGGAACGGGAAATAATGCTTGTAAATTCAAAGGAAGGTTGTGATATACCTGTTATAACACCACTTTGCTTCCAATAAATTCCATTAATTGGAAAAATTCCTCCAATGTAAAGCTTAGTCTTGTTTTTGTTATCAACTGGAATCCATTTATCCCAGACATAAATATTTTCTCGCATCCAATGACATGCTATATCTTCCTCATTAAAACCTCGAGTTTTGCCGAGCATGTAGCGTTTTAAAAGCTTTAAATAATCAGACTGATCAAAAGATAGAGCTTTTAGAACATAAAAAGCATGAGGTGCATTCGATTTTATCTTGGACCACACTATCTGAAACAAAATCATAATGAAAATATTAACTTGAAGTACATAATATTTAGCAGAGAGAAGAATTTAGAAAGATTCCACATTCAAGAGATTATTATATAGTATTACACACAATGAGAAAAAAAATCAATTTGACAAATTCATCATGGTTGGATAGTGTAATTCTTAAATATAAAAGCAAAATCTTTTTTAAAAAGTATTTCATTACATATAGTTTGAATTCTTTCACTTTTTACAGCCAACGCTGAACATCAAGCGTGGAAAATGGAACATTAAAAGTATTATAAGCTCTCAGCCAGTCACTTAAACTATCAGAATCCTTGTGTGTGTTATTTGTATAAGAGCATTAAGTTTAATATAAAAGATTATTTAGATATTTCTTTTAATTAAGGAGTTACTGAAGTGCCCTGCACAGAGCGAAGTGGTTTTAGTAAATTACTTTATGAATTGGTTTATTTGAAACTTTTTCGTTTTAGTGTATTTAGATAACAATTTTCCATATTCAAACTCTCAATAAAAGATTTCGAATTTTCAAAAAATTATAACAAATTCAGCAAAAAATTTTTTCCATTCAATTTAAACTTTTGTAAGATTCATTACGTAGTTCCAAAAATCATTTTGAATTAAATTTTAAGAAATGACAGATTATTAGATAAATTAATAACAGATTATAATTTTTTCAAATTACATGAATATTTAAAGATAAAACAAAATTATAATTGCCTCATGGTAGCAACTTAAAGGCTAGAAAATCATGATTAAAAATCTAGATTTCCCCAAAGATCATCGTATTTAATGAAAATTAGTTCTTTACAAAATTAAACAGACCTTGAACATCTATTACTATTCAATAATGAAGAATAAAAATTTAAAGTTTTGTCGATTAAGTAACATTAATTTATATAAAAAAAATTCCTTAAAGCAATTAAAACGTATGTTATTTGAAATTTTTTTCTAATGATCAAATATCATGATTGATGAAAAAGAATATACAATTCCATCGTTTAATTTTCAAAAAGACAATATAAATGGTTAAGCTGGTCAATTATCTTCAATTCATAGCTTACTTTTTTAAGTTGATTTATTTCGAATTCGCATGAAGAATAAGGAACATCTTCACAATTTGGAAAGGAAACGTGAGTAAACTTTTCAATACTGCTCAATGCCATTGGCATTCTGTGGAAAAACAGGGTATATTTTCTATCCAATGTTCGTTTTTCCACCACTGCTTCCAATTGATCACCAATCCAGGCAACGTTTACCAGGAGTTTCAAATCTGTTATTTCATTTTTCAAGGTTTCAAAATTCGAAGCTTAAAAAGAATAAGAATTTTATTACAATGTGTTTTATGTAATAATTAAAACAAAACTAAATATAATTCGCTTAGTATGTATCTTAAGATGTTCTACATTTCATAGCTTTACATTTTTAAATATATTACATAGTGAAAAATACAACTAAAAGGGATTTGAAACTTAAAAGTGAGCAGGAATATTTACAAATGGTAAAATGTTGGAATAAGAAGTATTCTTTTTTCGGTGAAATCATCCAATGTATTATTTTGCAGCCTGTTATCATAACAGCTTCAGCAAAATTTATGTTTATACAATCGTATAAACTCAAAGAATTTAAGTAATTTTAAAAAAATAAATTCATCTTGTAAGTAGTTTAAAATCAATTAGCTGTTATCAAGATGGATTCTAACCATTTTAAAGTGTTTCCCAGATGTATTGTTCCCTCAAAAATTGCACCATTATAGAAAAGTAAATTCAAAAACTCTGAATTTACACAATGGAACTAAAGTTTTCATTTCCTCCATACACAATTAGATGACTTGACATGGGTTACACTATAAATTGCAAATCATCTTCGTGGGGAAAACATCACAAGCGATTCCTCAGTTTTTTTTAATGTGATAAACTCAATAAAAAAAATCTGCCAAAAATTTATGTTACATTCGCTCACGTACATTTTCACTTAAAACACACACACAATATATTATATCATTGGCGCTATTATGTTTTTAAAAATACTGTTAAGTTTCCAGTTAATGAACTAATGGAAACAAATTAATTTGGAAAAAATCGTAATTTTTTAGATAATTGAATTCAGAAGTACATAAACTTAACAGGTTATAATTGCATATTTTCACAAATGAGATATTTATCTAATATTATATTTAGAAGCTAAAACAAACTATGGACAGTTTATAAACAGATTTATTTTGTAACTAAGAAAATTAGCATGATGAAAAACATGTGTGATTTATTTAACAGTTCCAAAAGAGTAGCAAAACTATTTATTATAACGTATACTTTTGGAACAAATCCGTAAAAAGTAGTGCGACATAAAAAATTTAAATACGTCCTACAGCTTAAAATGTGAATTTTGCGAACTACAATGTCAGCAAGATGTACTTTCAACCGTGGTCAATAACAAAAAGGAGGAAATACTTTTAGCTATACCCTTTCTTATATAAAGCACGTTTCCCAAAATGCAAGTGCATTTGTAACTGTAGCAATAGTATTATTTACTTACCTGGATAATCAGCTAAAAGTGTAGCACATTGTGCGTCTGGTTTTTGGCAAATCTTGGGTCTGTAAACACCATCCTCTCCACATTCTTTATGCAAGCAATATTTATTTCCAAAAGTAATAGATAATAATTCTTCTTTAGAGAGTTCAAAGTATTTTACTACTTCAGGTAATGTAAAAGCTCTCCAATGGTCAATAACCGTATTATTTGATTCCCAAAAGTATTTTACAGTGTATTCAGCAATATACCATCCAGTCCTGCAATGGGATCAAATTTTGAGTAACAAAAAAGGTAAATGAAAGAAATGCAAAAACAAGGTGAATAACAATTTATTTCTCAGCCCATATACTTCATGTTTTCAATCAAACGAAGTTAATAGTCTAAATTTAGTAAATTTTAAACGGAAAACAGTCTGCTTCTTTCCCTACCGATTATAAAAACGTTTTAGCAACAAAAGAAATATGAAATGAAAAATCAAAAGGCTTAACAGAAATTATAATACATTTTTTTAAATGAAGACAATCCAAAAATTAAATAGTCGAAAATTTACAAAGGACTGGAAAGGCATAAATATACATACATACATCATTTGAATGAAGTTTAGTAAATATATAACTATATGGAAATACTGTAATATATTTAAAAATTTGGCTTAAGTCCTGCCAAATTTCACTTCGACGAAAACTCTTTACATTGGATAGTAGTACTATTTTTGATGCAACTTGAGGGCTATAATTGAATTGATGAAGTTCATACGGAAACATTTCTTGGAAAGTGCTTAGCTTTTGACTTTACACGATTCTTCATCATAATTTAAGTGATAGAAATTTGTTAAAAATTTTATTGAGTGTTTATAATTCTATTTTTCCTGCGCAGATAGTTTTGTGAACATCAGGTTTAACTCCATGGATATTAGTTTATTATGGAGTTATCTTTAAATGTCACGCATCCCAGAGGAAAAGAGTAATAGGCAAACTTTTTAGGTGTCTATCAAAACAAATTTCGGATGGAGCAATACAATTATAAACAGCAATAAAAGCAAAAATATTTTGAAAGCTCTCTAATATTAATTCTATGAATGAAACTATGGCTGCATTTCTTAAAGTTATTTATAATCTAATACGAACCGGTTTTGAGAAGAGAGAGAAGCTAAAGGCTTATCTATCCATCAGTCAATTTCTAATACAGCTCTTTCGAAGCTTCGTAGTATAGAAAACATCAATTCAAATAAAATATGTGATGTAAACATAGCACTAACTTTCTGGGCACGAAACATAAGATTTAAGAAACTTCATTTAGAGGAATTTATGACTTTATAATCTTGGGGACACTGAAATGCAAATGCTTGAATTATTTGAATTACAATCCGATAATCAACAATTATTGGATTATAATTCAAATAATTCGAGCTGAATCTTTAAGTCTTTTTTTCGAAAGGACCTAATTGTTGAAATCTTTATTTGAATTATTTTCTCGGGCTCTTTTGTAACTCTTAAGCTTGTGTTTATTTACTGGGGCTGTTAAAATTTCAAACGAGGAAAGCCATTCATAACTCGCTCATTAACAAATAGAACAATTTGTAAAGCCTCCAGCTATCACCAATGATTCGATTGGTTCATGTAACGGAAATAATCTGCGAAAAATGTAAAGTGTGAGAGTCGTATTTTGAATCTTTCAACGTTTCACACATCACTATTACTCTTGGAAGGAGGCTATTCCATTTTTCAGCTCCCTAACTTAACAGAAAATACATCTTATACTGAATAACCTTACTTTTGTGCAACAAATCTATTCAGGTTGCATAGGCTTAATAGTCCTTGATAGATTGATTACTAAAGTCGTACTTAAAAGCAACACAAGGGTTATTGAAGATGGCCTTCGTAATTGTAAGCCTCGGTCAAGTGATGAGGATACCTGACTGAGCTGGCACTCAACTATTTAAATTTCGATATCACACAATAATGAGAACTTAAAACCTCGAGAAATTTAACACGCACAAGCCTCTCTACACGACAGGTCTTTAGTGGCAACAGAACTCGAATTCATGACTCGACAGAAATAACGCCTGCCACGAGCTCGAGTCATTTAAAAGCTGCACAATTACATCAATCACAGGATTCATATTCAGGGCACATTTATACGCAATACGAGTATCTCGTTGTAAAGAGTGTTTTTATTCCAGGTATAGAAGTTTAAGTTGGCATTACTTTCCAAGATGGCGACCGATTTAACAGCTGTCAAGTGATTTATTCTCAGTTTGGTTTGGCAATTCATCAAAACGATCATCAAGCAAGGCGTAGATTCGTCGAATGGGCCCAAAACGAGATTGCCGATTTTCATAAGCGAATTTTGTTTAGCGATGAAGCGCACTTCTGGTTGAATGGCTACGTCAACAAACAAAACTGCCGCATTTGGAGTGAAGCTAATCCACAAGTGTATGTCGAAACACCGTTACATCCAGAAAAACTGACTGTTTGGTGCGCTTTATGGGCTGGTGGAATCCTTCTTCAAAAACGATGAAGGCCACAACGTTACAGTCAATGGTGATCGGTATAGAGTCATGATTACTAACTTTTGCATTCCTGAATTGAACAATCATGATGTCTAGGAGCTGTGGTTCCAACAAGACGGCGCAACATGTCACGCAGCTCGTGCCGCAATCAATTTATTGAAAGACACGTTTGGTGACCGCCTAATTTCACGTTTTGGACCTGTGAATTGGCCTCCAAGATCTTGTGATTTAACACCGCTAGACTATTTTCTGTGGGACTATGTAAAGTTATTGGTCTATGTGGATAAGCCACAAACGCTTGACCATTTGGAAGACAACATTCGCCGTGTTATTGCCGATATACGGCCACAAATGTTGGAAAAAGTCATCGAAAATTGGACGTCCAGATTCGACTACATCCGAGCCAGCCGGGGCAGTCATATGCCAGAAATCATATTTAAAATGTAATGCCACAAGATTATCTTTCGAATAAAAAAAATTCATGTCAGTCGAATAATACATCGTTGTTTTATCGCAATTTAAAGTTCTATACCTCTAAAAAACACCTTTTATAACGCAAAAGATTAAGTCTGTCTTCGGTAAAAGTACGAGAGCTTGCACTAAACGCGAAGCACATTTTTAGACAGAAAAAATGCCCCACTTTCTATGGAGTAAATGAATATTAACGTCGCACCGTTCAGCTACACGAGGGCTTTTTGGCGACGGACCACGTAATTTTGAACCATGGTCAAGTGACGTGGACGACACCTGAGATGGCACCTCCTCTCAACTACCACACCACACCAACAGTAGGACGTTTGAGCTCTCGACAGATTCAACGTGCATCGCTCCCCTACACTGCGGGTCATTAGTAGTACTGGACTCGAACTCGTAATAAGCCAGCAGCGATCCGATACCTTTACTACTCGGCTATCGCGGCCACTCAATTTCTGCGGACTCATACCTCTGTTAACAATATAGAGTTTTTAAAAATGTCAAAATATTCCATTAATACTTTCTTTTTTGTTAAAATATGTGAAGGTATAGCTCATTTAACACTACGGGAAAGGAGAAAAAAACGCGAAACACATTTTATACCAGAAAAAAATGAATAAACTATCTTAAAAACGGCAAGCATGATGAAAACATTCTGCTCTCTAATAGATAGTGAAGTCAGAATATCGTATTAATGTTTCATTTCTTTTATATCTGAAAATATGTTCCGAAAATTCGGGTCCTACTTTTTAACATTAATCGAAGACAACCTTAAAGTATATTCGAGGAGCTCTACATTAAAGATCCCAATAAATTGATTCTCTCCCAGTCATTCCTTTACGCTTCAACGATCATAATATTACATTTGCTATGGTACTTTCTAAGTCTATCCAGAAACTTAGAAAAGTTATCGGAACCATTTGTTTCCTTTTAACGATCGCATACAGGCTAAATCCTTAATAATCATTGATCTCTCATAACTAATACAAATAAGATCTCTTTCAATCATATATATATTAATACTTTCATTCATAGTAATGGAGAATTTAAAATGATACCGAATGGGTTTGTGCACATTTTCGAATGAGCAAAGGAAACTTGTTGTTAGCAATGTGGCCAACTATTAATACACGCAAATCCCTTTAGATTAACTCCTAACAGGAAAATAAAAATACTACTTTTAAAAAGTATAGTTTCTTTTTAGAATTTAAGTATTAAAAATATCTGTTTATTGTACATATATTAAGACGTCTCTCGTTTCTTGCACATACAGAAGTTTTTAAAACAATTTCTATACAAATTCTATTTTCCATCAGGCAAAAAATATTTTAATTTTAATGGAAATTCTTACTTACGCAAAAAAATGGAGCGCGCCAGCAAATGGTTTTTATATAAACATTGAAATTTAAAAAAATTAATAACAATCATTTTAAATTGTGACGGATCACAGGATAAAGTCCCTATTGTCATATTTTGCCCATGCTTACTGCATATTTAAAAGTTAAAGACTTGCAGATGAGTTATATTAACCAGATAAGTTTCATTCCAAATTTTTTAAAATAAATATAAGATCTTATTTGCTGCTAATGGAAGTTAATATATTTAGAACAGAGTAACCAGATTTAAGCCAAACGGGAGATTAAGCTTAAATCAAGCTTGAAGAAAATTTATTCACGATTACAAAGCTAAGAGAAAAACACTATCTTAGAATTAAATACTATTTAAAACATCTCAATTTCATATCTATACGAATATATACTAAATAAAATGGAAGAAAATAAAATTAATCTTAATTTATTGGAAACTATGTATAAAATTCTTTTAAATGCAGTATAATATGTTTCCTAATGAAAAGATTATAGCGACTAAGTGTTTATTCACGACGCACCTAAAGCAACACGAGGGCTATTAGCCATGGTCGAGTGGCGAGGACGAGATCTGATTCGACACCACCTCTAAACTTCCACACCACACCAAAAGGAGGACTTTGAGCCGCGGCAGACTTAAAGTGACATCCCGCTACTCGGTGGATCTTCAGTCGCACCAGAACTCTAAATCCTCACACACGGACCACAAGTTCGTGATCTTGACTACTCGGTTGCTACAGCCACAAAATAGTAATATTCTATTAAATAGGGCTAAAAAATTTAGCAAAATAGATTTTGATTAATTTGAGTACATAGTAAAATGTTTCAGAAGGTGGCTAAAACTAAACTTTTCTCCTCGTAAATCTGATAGCTTTACTTTATCAATATACTTCCAATATGATTAGAATCGATTTTTTTTGGATTAAAAATGCGCTAGAGATATACAAAAGGCTTGCAATTGTGTACTCTGTAATTCTGATTTAGAGTCAGATGATGCATAAACAACATTAGTTGTGTGTGTGATTGTTCAATAACGTCACGCGTGTGTAAGTGAGTTTACGGCGCAAGAGCCACATTTGGTTATATATATAATTCCGCGAAATATTTATTAAAATATTAAAGAGTATCATTAAAATTTATCTAATGCTAATAATATAAATGAGTAAAATAAGAGTAGAAGAAATTTCCTTGTACATGATAGTGAAAATTTTTTCTTATGGGAGTAAAAACTGCCTTGACTGCTATAATATTTTGTAAGAAAAATTTCCAAACGGTTATTAAGAAACCCATTATATATAAATTTATATACACTGCTGGACAATTGCTAAGGACGGATAAGACTATCATCCATAGCAACCACAAAATGAAAGGAAGCAAGATGTGGAAAATTAGAATAAGTGCGGGATATTAGTAGGAAGTATGAGTATGCAAATTTTTTTTCCACGTCTGTTCATCACGTGATAGAGTTCATAAGAGCTTTAAAGGTTTTGACGCGTGTGGACAGTTGTTGTTTCAAGCCAAAGTTTTACAGGAAAGATTTAATAGAAGAACTTAAAATTTTTGGCATGTCTTCCCGACATCACATAGATGATTTTATGCGTGGCCGAATTATTGGAAAGATCGAAGAAGGGCGAAAAATAACAGATGTTGCCAGGGAGTTCGACATCGCTCACAGCGTTGTTTCACGGCTGTGGAAGTCATTTAAAACTACTGGAATGTGTAGTAGACAGCACGGGGGAGGTCGTGTTAGAAGTACGACGCCTGCAGAAGACAGATATATCGTCCTATCAACAAAAAGGAACAGGCGCACCACAACTCAGCAGGTGGCAAATCAGTTTCTTGCTGCCTCAGGAAAGCAGATCTCGCGAAAAACTGTTGCCAGACGTTTGAGGGGAGGAGGACTACGCACGCAGACCTGTTGTCTGTGTCCCATTGACCAGACAGCACCGTACTGCTCGTTTGCAATGGTTTCGTGAGCATCACAATTGGACTGAACAGGATTGGGCATGCGTACTATTCTCAGATGAGAGTAGGTTTCAGTCTGTCATCGGATTGTAGACGCCAACTGATCTGGCGCGAGAGTGGTACTGCTTATCGTCCAGAAAATATCCAGGAAAAGGACAGATATCCGACATGCAGTATCATGGTGTGGGCCGGCATCATGGTCAATGGCCGTACGCGCCTACATGTGGTTGCGAATGGGACTATGACGGGCCAACGATACATTGATGGAGTTCTACTTCCTCATGTTCGTCTTTTCCGTGGTGCTGTCGGTGATAAATTTGTGTTTATGGACGACAACGCAACATGTCATCGAACACTCGCTGTTCAGGATTGTCTAGACAGCGAGGATATTCAACGTCTCGTATGGCCAGCGCGTTCTCCAGATCTAAACCCCATTGAAAATGTGTGGGTTGCTTTGGGGAGGCAAGTTGCTGGTCGAAACTATCCTCCGACAAACAAGAACACCCTCATCCGTGCACTCACAGAGGAATGGGATAAATTGTCTCAACAGCTGCTGGATAATGTTGTGAAAAGTATGGTACGACGTGTGGAATGTTGCATCACACTCCACGGTGGACATATCCCGTACTGTGATACCTTTCTTTAAGGTGCCTGCTGACTTTTAGAGAGATGCATTGTTCCATTTCTCCGTACGCAGATCAAATTAATATTTTTTTTTTCTTTCAGATGTTTCACAGCTTTTGTACTTTCAGAACAATAAATATTCTTTATTCTAATGTCTGAACAGTGTGGCAACTATATTTTATCCTACTAGGCCTCATATCTCGCTTAATGTTATGCTACATAGCAATTTGTGATCCGTCCTTAGCAATTGTCCAGCAGTGTATATTTTTATATAATGTTTTTCTAAAGTTGAGGAAATTATTTGAGTAAAACATGATTTTCAGTCATTCTGTGCGAATTGGCTGGAATTAATATTACATTACTTACTAATAATGAATGACGGTGGACATTTTAGCATAATTTTAAACGCTGATAAAAAGAGGTCCCCAGACTTGTTTGGGTATTAATTACCGCATAGTTTTCCCAGATAAATTTTTCCACAATCCATCTGAAAAGGTAGTGAATATTTTCACATACAAGCCTTGGTATATATTCGAAGCCCAAATTAATTTCTTGTAGAAACATATTTAAACTTTTTTCCCGTAAACTTTCCACATACACAATAGTCGTTGAATAAACGACTTGTATTAACACGTTCGCTGTCAATGACGTGCTGGCGCGTCAGCACAGTGCTACCTCGTATGCCGGCGCTGCTCTGGGACGACGATCGACCATGATAAGCAATATGCTGTATTGTAATTCGGCTTCTGAGGATGGACATACCAATTTCACTGACAGTGACTGTGTTAATATACACGTATACACATATGTTGCTAGGTAGTCCTTTTGTATAGAGCTTTTAACGACAATCATTTTTCAAATATAAAGTGATTTCAAATATACAAGTACTCCAAGATTGAGTAGACGTAGAATATATTGATCACTGTGAAAACGGCCCAGAAGAGTGATTATATTTGACACACTTGACATTGAGAAGAATTTGATTAGTTAGAAGAACTGTTACTGTTCACAGCAAAAACTTATCTTAAATAATTGTTTGAAAAAAAATTGTATTTAGACTATTATAAAGGCTGACACATTTCTGCTTTCAAGTTCATACGCTTCTTATTTCGACATGATCAAAAATTTTATTACAATTCATCAATGAAATTTTACATTATACGTATTGTAATCAACTGCAACAGTATTTCTCAAGTGTTCTTTCTACAGCGTCTCCATCCTTTTCAACTACTTTCTTCTGTATAGCAAAGAAACGGTCACACTTAAAAATGTATCTAATTAAAGGTAATCGCACATTTGTAAAATAAATACATATAATTAATAGCTAATTTAATTTTTCTAGCAGATTTTTTTTTTTAACGATAATTTTCAAACTTATCAATTTTATAGTAAATTTAGATAATATTTAAGTGCAAGTGGCATTTGGAAGTCCCACTAGTTTGTTTAAAATATTAAGATGACATTTTCCAAATATGTGTTCAGAATACACTGAATTTCACAAAATATTGAACACTATCAAACTGACAGAAAATCACATCGAGCTTAAGCACTACAGTATTTAATGTAGTTAAGAGCAAAATGAAGGCCCAGTAGTTGAGTGGTGGCTTATCGTGCTTCCACACCACAGGTCCGGGTTCTACTCCCAGGCAGGGAAAGGTCGACTACGCCTTTCATCCCTACTGCAGTGGGTCGATAAATGAGTAATAAGTTTGCTTGAGGACTTAAACGCTGGGGGATCTCGCTTCAGACTGACCATCAGATCGAGACATCTGCTCATGCACCTCAGCTCCCAATCGTCAAGTATACTGGGATGGGCAAAGTAGGCGCTGACTGTCATGGGCTGTTGCGCCACTGAGTTTCAGTTAATAACATAGCACATTAAAAAGTTTGATCTTGAATACACTCATGTCCATAAATTAAGGATAATGAAGTTCAGGCAAAGAAAGAGACAGAAGCAAAACACAAATTTGACTTATTTGTAAAGTCTATTTATTAAGCAAAAGGTAAAAAACAAAAAGATGCTATATGTTTGATATAATTAATAAAAATTGCGATTTTTACTCCCAGGAGCAAATTTCAAAAAAGAACCTATTTACAAAAAACAGTATAACATGGTTAGTATGATGGTTAATACGGAGTATGTCTCCCGAGCGATACAATACAGGCCTTACAACGCCTACTAGGCATGCTGAGTATCAAAATATCCATCTGATCTTGGGGAATATTACACCACTCATCAAGCAATGCCCTCCAAAGTTCATGTAGACAGGTGGGAGGGGTTGACGGGCTGCAATTCGGCGGCCAAGCATATCCCTCACATGCTCTATTGGATTCAAGTCCGGTGAGTATGCTGGTCAATCCATACGGGTGATATCCTCCGATTGAAGGCATTCGTCTACAATGTTTGCACGGCGAGGAAGGGCGTTGTCATCCATAAACAGAAATTCAGCACCCATGACGCCCAGAAACAAACGTATATGTTGTTCCAGAATGACATCCCGATAGATGTGGCCTGTCATCGTTACACTCTGAACATGCAGGTCAGTTCTGGAACCAAGAATAATTCTTTCCCAAACGAGCCATCCTGCACCACCGTAAAGGTGTCGTTCAATGGTGTTCTCTTGGTTGTAACGGGTACCTGACGCTCTCCATATTAAAGTCCGGCGAGAATCAGACTGCAAACTAAACCTGGACTCGCCGGAAAACATCACACAAGACCACTGTTGTGGTGTCCGCAATGCATGCTCTCTACTCCAGGTTAATCGCAGGCGACAGTGAGTTGCGGTAAGTGGAACACATCTGACAGGCGTACGAGCATATAGACCAATGTGCCCTAAGTGTCTGTATACGGTCTGCCTTGAAACTGTCGTACCGGTAGCTGAAGAGAGCTGACGAGACAGGTCTGATGCTGTGCTCCGTCGGTTTCTTTTGGAAGTAAATACCAAATACCGGTCCTCATTCGGCGTTGTAATTCGGGGGCGACCTATGCTGTAACATCTACTCACATTACCATCATCTTGGAATCGTTGCCAAAGCCTGGAGATGACACTCTGGGCGATTCCAAGTTCCTCGGATACTTCCAGCTAGGTACGTCCACATTCCAGTCGTCCAATAATTCTACCACGTAAAAAATCATCCAAATGCTTCCTTTGTGCCATAACTATGTGGTTATTGCTCTGAAAGGCTTTTAAAGCGCTTGTGAACTATTTTACTTCTTTGCCACCATTCCTTATATACCCCTCTCTTACACTCTCGTCATTGTGACGTACTATCCGCGCCATCTGGTGGTTTCCTGTAATTTGCATATTCTTCTTCAAAATATGTGTGATAATTCTACAGGTGAAATTTTTATTTTAGAGATCAATTTTTGTGTGATTCTGAATTATCCTTAATTTATGGACATGAGTGTAATTGCCTCTAAATTTAAAAAGAAACCACACATACTCGCATGCATGTATTATTAAAATAAAATTTTACGATTATTTTTTTTCTATATAGAAGTACTTTTTAATTGAAAAGGATTTTTTTTTACATCATAAAATATTATTCTCATAAAATTATTTCTCATAATAGTGTGATGTTTTTTCAAAATTTTAAAATGTAGATACTACAGATATGAATAGGTTTATTAATTCAATTTAATATCCTATCTGAAAAATAAAAACGATGTAGGATGTAAATATATCAAAAACACTTTTTACACAATTGAACTTTTCAGTAAATTGAGTAATGTTAATATGCAAGTTTATTATTTTTTTCAAGAAAAATACAAGTGACATTCACCGAAAATTTTTGATAAGGCTGTATATTAGTTCTATAGCAATGCAGTATCTTACTGGGAGTTTTATTAAACGTTTTCAGGTTATGTTACACCAATTAGTTGACACATAAAGCAATCCACATGAAAATTTAAAAAAATATATACACTTTAAAAAGTTTATCCTTTCATTCTTACTGTAAAATACTTTTTAGCCCTGATTGCAATATCTTTCCTATACGTATTCATAGTTTCAATAATATCAAATTGATTGTCAATAAAATTCTTATATTATTAATGAAAATTGAATTCCAATACGCAAAAATGTTACTAACCACATTAGTTATGAACCGTATAATTTTTTACTAACTCAGTCTGATTAAACTTTTTCAGCACATTTTTCCTGTAAAAATATTCTAAATATATAGATCATAAATTTTGTTTCTGAATCTGATTCTCATGGAATAATTTGAACAAAAATACGCAGATTCAAGATGGGATTTTTAATCAGAGTTAAACTGCCAAATTGAAAAATTTATAACTAGTGCTCATTCCATAATTTCTTTTTTTAAAAGAGGCAAAAAAAATTATGGTTAATTTAGGGTTTTCGAAACCAAAAAAAAAAAATATTTGAAAGTAATTTAATGTTTCATATAAATTGCAGAGGCATCCAAGATATTCACATACAAATGAAATGCTTAATTTCAGTAATACAGAATATTTGTAAGAAAATTAAACTTGTATGTTTTGATTTTTTAAAAAATTATTTACAGTTTTAATATACACAAACCTTCCAATCGGACCAAGTGGACCTAATACTTCAATCCTATTTGTAGCAACCCATCTTTCTAAGTTGAAACCAGGAACCAGCCACACTTCAACATTTATCATAACCTCTGGTCCGTATACATCAACAGCCGAACAGTTACTTAAAAAAATAGAAATAAAGAGTTTATATTAAAAAAATGTATATAAACTTACAAATTATAATTTCACTAATCAATTGAATATTAGGAATTTCATTAACTCTGCACTTTATGCAAAATTTGAAGAAAAACTCAATTTAAATTTCTTAGCAATAAATTTAAAATAAAAAAACGTAAGACACAAAGGGAATCTGAAGAGGCAACAGTTAGTAAATGATTAATAATCTATATGGCTTATACACAAAACATTTATAATATTTTTGCATTAAGGCATAACTGGGAGAAATTCTACGGATTTTCAGGAATTTTTAAAAAGTTTGTTCTGTAATTGTTAAAAAATACGAATGTTTTGCCTGATAGGAAAAGGATAGATGAAACAAATAATTAATATGTAGCTGTTTTCCGAAAATATTTTTGATGTGTAACATCTTTCCTATCGCTTACTGAATATTTGTCGGGGGGATTTTTGTGAAAAGGGACGGAAATTCGTAACAGGAAGTGACGTAAGCGCCTGCTATTTGATTTGACCAATGAGCACGCGTTATGGTATGCCTTCGCTACCCTCGCATCAGGGTCCAAATTGCTTGATGGTGTGTGTCTTTTTACTACCCTCGCATAGGATCCAAATGTAGTAGATGTTTTCTTCTTTATATTGTTTAAGTTAGCATTTCAAAAAGATTCGAATTTTTATTCAGGATAAACTTAAATAATTATATTTACTGTTAAGCTTCTGACAAAGTTCAACATTCTTAAGAAAATACGAGAAGTAATATAGAATTATTCGAATAAATATTTTAGTGCGTATCTTTTTCATACTTTGAGGTAAATTCCTGTCGCTGTCAATACAATTTTTTTAATTGTGATGAAAAAAGTGTTCTCGACTAAAAAAACTAATTACACAGGTAATTTTGATTTTCTCTAATATTTCTAATTTTTAAACATTTACCAAGCTAATTAAATGTTCATGATTTTGGGATTTGCAGAGATGGTTAAATCCATAGCAGAATATATGCGAAATTATAGGCAAAAAAAAAGAAAAAAAATTAGAAAAGAAACGAGTCTTTTACAGTAGTCGTATATGATGTGTAACATCTGACATGTTATCGTGGTAAATACGCTATAGTAGCTTAAATCCTGAAAAAAATGAATCAAGTATGATTGGAAATAATTTTCTATCGAATAATTATATCTTTAATGAAAATTGTATTTATTTAACACAAGGAGTAATGCAATTTTTTATCAAAAATATTTATTCTTGTTCGATTTGGGGAAGAGTGGATACAATAGACTTGAAAATGGACAAACAGGGATTTCGGTGGCCATATACATATATTTCTCCGAATCAAACGGTTAAAAAAAATTGAAGATTTCCTGCATTTCGTACTTTTACCATATACCGAAGAAGGTTCTGCTCTTTTAAAAACAAACTATCACTCGCTTCCCGTGATATTGAATGGTGATTTCAACGTTAACTTCTGTTTGCCAGAAACTGAGCCACTTATAGCTTTTTTGATGAACTAAAGCTTGAAATGAATACAAATCAAAATATTTCGACAACTAACAGTGGTACCTGTTATTGACGCTGTTTTTCAACGGTTTTTAAATACTTTGAAATCACAAGTATATGTGTCATATTTTACTTATCATAAGTCTATTGTACCCACTCTTCCCCAAATTTAACAAGAATAAATATTTTTGATTAAAAATTGCATTACTTCTAAATAAAATTTTCATTAAATATATAATTATTCGAAAGAAAATTATTTCCAATCATACTCGATTCAAAACTCAATTCAATCACACTCAAAATCATGGGAAGCGAGTGATAGTTTGTTTTTCAAAGAGCAGAACAATCTTCGATATATGGTAAAAGTACAAAATGCAGGAAATCCTTAATTTTTTGAACCGTTTGATTCGGAGAAATGTATATGGCTACCGAAATCCCCCTGTTTGTCCATTTTCAAGTCTGTTGTATCTACTCTTCCCCAAATCGAACAAGAATAAATATTTTTCATAAAAAATTGCATTACTCCTTGTGTTAAATAAATACAATTTTCATTAAAGTTGTAATTATTCGATAGAAAATTATTTCCAATCATACTTGATTCATTTTTTTCAGGATTTAAGTTACTATTGAGTATTTACCACGATAACATGTCAGATGTTACACATCATATACGACTACTGTAAGGCTCGTTTTGTTTTTGAGATTCTAGGTAGACTCTTTGTGGGCCGACAAGTATGACAAGGCTTACAAATGTAAGTCAATACTCAATCAACAGTGGTAGGTAGTTTCAAATAGAAGAATGTCTTGTGTTGTAATCCTCTGTGATGTGTGCTTCATGCTTACTTCTATGTAAGACCCGTGTGATAATTTGCGGTGCACGGAGTTATAAATGTTCTCGATAAAAAATGGAAAAAAGAACCCTATTTAAAAAAAAAAATTCTAGGTTTCCAGTGTGTAGAGAATGGTGAAAATTGGCCTGAAAGCTACTAGATACTCCAAGTTTTGAAAAATCTACCTTTCCTGTGAGCACAAAATTGTCAACACGGCATCCACCAAACCCCAGAAGGCTGGGGTTGATCCACCGGACAAGAACTAAAATGTTGGCATACACAACTAATGGTCAAGTATGAGAGTTCGGCAATCTTTCCTTGGAGTATCAGTACCTTTTAGGCCAATTTTCGTCACTCTCTACACACTGGGTACCTAGAAAAAATATAAAAAAAGGGCACATTCTTTTTCTGCCGTTACAAGAGACATATGGAATGGAATGAATATGGTGTGAATATGGACGGAAATGAAGTATCGCCTAGATATCTGCCGTGTCACGAAGGGCGCCCTTATTGAATCTTTGTAAGGTACAACTTTGGTATAAAATTGTTTTTGATATATTACCTAACTTCTGGTATAATAAAACATTCCAATAGTACCTCAGAGAAACTAGAGAAAAATTTTAAAAAGGTACAATTTTTTTTGGACAGGCTGTACTTTGACCTATGTGGCCGCAGCTTCGAATTCCTGTGAAAATCACTTGCCGTTGCATTTCTAACGTCGAGCTGTGTGATGCATTGTTCTTGTGATAAACATACTTTACGTCTAAAATACATATTTTGTTACCTCTTACATTTCATATTTTTCATTCCACTAGACATCACACCCTTCATAACTATTTTTGCGAAATACTCCGATTAAACGCGATTTGGAACCCCATATTCTATGTTGAATTGTTGTCCACAAGCTGCGTACTATCCCCCACCCCTTCTGAAGCTGTCGGTAAAATTCGGCAACACCCTATTTTTTGTTTTCAGAAAGGAGCTACTTATTAGTACCATCTAAAATGCAGAAGTTACTTTTTTTTTTATAAAATGAAGTATCAAACATTACTAAATTCAAAGTATTTTACAAGATCATTACAAATTAATTCAAAACTTACTTTGCAGGAAAACATGTAGATATTTTTCGCAGAGTCTCATTTACGTTGTCTCCAATGGCCTCATCTTGAGGAATAAGGTAAACATGTGGATACCCAATAACTTCATTTAAAAGAATTTTTAATATGTTTGACACCAATAAATGCGATGTCCTGGTGCTTACTTCAATTCTTAGAGGTAAATCATATTCTTCAACATAAAAATGTCTAGTGATTTCTCCCTCTATAAATATAAAATGCAATTTTCATCAATTTTAAAATAGTTAAAATTTTAAGCTCTATTCATTATTACTGGAAATTTACATTACCTTGATCATGAAGGCATTTACCATCAAAAGATTGTATGCTTGAACAAATAACAAAAATGATATATAGATGAACCCTCATCCTTCATGAATGCCACCCCTTATATCTCATGTTCAGATAATCTGAAAACTAATAAAATTAAGTATAAAAAATATGCAACCAAAAAAAAATTTAATAAAGAAGAAATTTGAACATGTAATAAATTCTAAATAATTTTATAATATATGCTACGAGCTGCATGTTGATAAAATCATAAAATTGTATTCCAAAGAGTTGCTAAAATATTAGAGGGTAGGAGAAAAAAATATCGGGTGCAATGTGATTTACTAAGGATGTTTGATATGCATGAGTGAGAGTCCTATTAACATCACTCTACAGCTGAACGAGGGCTACTGGCGACAGACCTCGTCATTTAGAGCTACGGTCAAGTGACGAGAATGACACCTGAGCTGGCACCCCTCTCTTCCAACTTCCACACTACACCATCGGGAGGATTTTGAGCCGCGGCATATTTAACGTGCATCGGTTCCCTCTTCATGGCGGGTCTTCAGCGGTACTAGGCTCGAATTCATGACACGCCAGCCACGAATCCGTGAACTTGACCACTGCCACATGTTTAAGCATGTAGTACTTGCAGTAATTCTTCTCTGAATATTAAAAAATAAGTTATACAAAATTGGTGGTCGCTTAGTAAAAAACACTTCTCAAAATACATCCAATCGATTTTATAAATGCAGATATTATCAGATAACAAAGGAAGTGTAACTAAAGCCCTATTGTAACTTTTTGTAGTTCTTTCTGTTCAATAAGATACCTACAATATATATAAATATATATGACATGTTTCGAGCCAGAATCAGACTTTCTTTTAAAAAGGAACATTATTCAATAAATTCTCGACATCATTTGACGCCGAAGTGAAATCTAAGTGTTTTACCACTTAAATCCAGATGTGTGTGTGTGTGTGTGTGTGTGTGTGTGTGAGTATTTATGATTCTGTGAGTGTACTTGAAAGTTAATGCTGACATATAGGTCTATTAAATATAATGATCTGGGATCAGAAATGTTTAGTGGTTAGGCCATATGTTTCGGAGAAATAATTGATTGATTAATACTTGAAGATGTGATGAAAAATAAAAGTTAAGTGTTATGTAGGAAATTTAATTTTAAATCTAATTTAATTATCCTTATATATGTATATATATATTAGGACACAGAAGCAACCGAGATTAAAATTATAATTATAAAATGAATGCTGCAGTATTATAAGCATTGTTGACTTAGGACAGCTAATATATAAAATAATTTATATAAAAGTGGGGTTGAACATGTTTTTTGGCCAGCCAACCTTCCCCCTTTATGTAAATAATACTGAGCAAAACCCTTTTGAAAGTAATGGATAGGAATATCTAATTCCATTAGAAGATGATGTAACTTACCTAAAAATTGCACTTAACCCTTAACTTCCCACTGTTGCATTTCTGCAACATATGATTTATTTTAATTTAACAGACTCAATATTTTTTTAATTACCTACAAATCTCTTATCTCAGAAAAAAAGATTACTGCAACGAAATACAGGCTAATTTTGTCACTAGATGGAAGTATATTTTTTCCAGAAATCACAATTACAAAAATCTCTGATGCCTCAAGAACTGTGTTTTTGCTATAAAAGGAATCCATTATATTTTATGCTTCCTCTTGTTTATTGACGAAATAAATTGCCACGTAAGAAATTTAAACATTTTATGATGAATAATAAATACCTCATATAAAATAAAGTTTTGTAATTTACAGCACTACTGCGCAAAGTTGCACTTCTGCAACAAACAATAAAATAACTGAAATTCAATTTAAAACAGCTTAATTTTTTTATATATATTTTTTTCTTTTATTATTACTTGAGAACTAGCTGATATAATTTTTTCATAGAAATTTAAAAAATTGGGAAGTTAAGGGTTAAAAATGCAGAGCCCGCGAGTAATTAAATATATATATATATATATATTATATATATATATTTATATATATTTATATATAGATTCTTCCATTTTACATGTACATTTGACAAATGATCTTTTTCAAATTAAATATTTCTATCTTGTAATATTGATATTTTAGAAATGCTTATATGCATCCATTTTCCAAATGTGACGAAGGAAAGTAAAAGGCATGGATTAAGAAATATATATTATATATATATATATATATATATATATATATATAATATAATATAATATAATATATATATATATATAACTGTTCAATAATGAAAAATTATTTCAAGTAATAAATTCATCTGTTTCTTTTTATTGAAAGAATTTTACATGTAGATGTATCAAATAAGGAGAAATAAAACAGGTTTTTTGGCTACTATCGGAATGTTGAAATTGAAAATTATATCATAAGGGGTAATAAAACATCTGCCAAACCCAGAACCAGCGTTGTTTAAATTAGTTTCAAAATTACATTTAAATAATAAAATAATAATTCTCTCTCATGGCTAATGCCCTTATACATATAAAGTTTGAGGTATGAAATCTCAAATATATCTCAACCATTGCAAAATAATAAACAAGTCAATATTTTAAAAAAATCATTTTCAAGCAACTGCGATGTATCAAATAGTTTTAATAAGATATTATATGAAGAACATTTTTCCCCACACCCGAGTTACACCAATATTTACTCAGATATAAATGGAAGATTTTTTCCCTTCTGAATACATTATCAAGCTATATTTTACAAAAAACAAAAGATGTGACAAAAAAAAAAAACCCACCAGAAAACATTTAAAATCAATATTTAAATAACCTTATATATATGCAATATTTTGCTCTGAATCTCCCAAATTTAAACATTTTGCCGAATAAAACATAAAGAAAAATAATTTTTGAAGGCTTGAAAAAGTAATAACTTAAGAGTACAGGAAAATCGACGAGGAGATCAATGCTTTTTTTCCGTTGTATTGGGGCTGCGGATTGGTAATCATTTTTTAGTGTGGCACCATATAGGTGGATACCATTTGCTGCAACGTAGTTTTGATGCCCAGTTTCCTCCCCAGAGGGAGGCACCTGAGCTCTGATGAGGTGAAACTACTAGAAATTTAATTTTGCTGAGAACACCCAAGCCAAACAGGCACTATAGGGAACTTTAACATGCCGCATAATCATATGACATGGACGTGGTTGATTTTTTGCATCATTTAAGTCCACCGGCTTGGGCCGGGGATCGAACCTACAAACTCGGATGTATAAGGTCAACTCTAAAACAACTACGCCACCCAGCCGGCAAGAGAGAGGCAATCTAAAGACAAAAGTTCACATGTACCTACATAAATATTGTAGGATATGCATAAATTAAATGTATTGTAACATTTTTGAAATAAAAAATTCTTGCACTTTCATACTATTACACTAAAATGTGTGTTGGGGAGGGACCATAAAATTCTCATTACTGTCCATAAATATTTATATTTAGTATGTTTTAGGAAGGATATATTATATGTATATATATACACTACTGCAACACACTGAAGGAAGCATGCAAACTATGTGAAATTTACAGCATGCGTTGGCGGCGATGAAATATGAAAATCACTAGAGCATTAGCGAGCAGGCGCACTTCACGGGAGAAAGTAGCGCTACCCGCGCAAGCGCTATGTGAAGGAAGAACATATTGGTGATTTGAAGTACAGCAATTATTCCTTCATGAGTTTTTTTTTTTTTTTTGAGGGAGGGGAAGCTGATTGCCTATGACTTGTGGAAGACATCGAGCGTCTTTTGACCAAGTTTCTGAATTCGAACGAGGAAGAATAGTACCCTATAGTGATTGTGGATTATCCTTCAGGGAAATCAGTCAATGTGTTGCACGAACCAAGCAACTGTGATGCGGATCTGTCATTTCTGGATGCAGGAGGAAACAGACCAACGGGGTCGATCGCTCTCATCTCGTTGCACCACTGTCCGTGATGAAAAGCGGATTGTGCACATGGCAGTGATGGATCGCGCAGCCACATCACGAATCATAGCTCAACAGATTCAGTCTGTTACGCATCATTCGATGTCCGCTCGTACTATTCGACGCCGTTTGCAACAGAGTGGAATGTCCGCAAAGCGTTCAGTACTTTGTTTATCCTTGAGTGAAAAACCACAGGCGTTTGCACCACCATTCGATCAATGAATGACATTGTGCTTACTGACGAATTCCACTTCTGCCTGCAATTCCAATTGGAGACAACGTGGTGAGAGGCTGCTGAACTGTTACGTTATGCATCGCCAAACTGGCCATGCACTTGGTGTCATGGTTTGTGGTGGTATTGGATTTCACTGCCGCACACCTCTAGTACGCATTGCCGGTACACTGAACAGCCAACGCTACATCTCTGAGGTGGTGGAACCCGTGGGCATCCTGTACATTCAGTGCTTGTCATCAGCCATATTCCAACAGGATAATGCGCGACCCCACGTGGCCCGTAATGTTCAAGAGTTATTTACCTATCAGATTGAATTGCTTCCTTGGCCTGCTTGTTCTCCCGATCTATCGTCAATCGAAAACAATGTGGTCCATGCTTGCACACAACGACTGACCCGGGATACACCATCCGCTGCTACACCTTACCAACTTTGGTAGTATGATTGTCATGGACTGCTGTACCCCCAAGGATACATCCAAAGCCTCTTTGATTCTATGCTGAGGCGTGTGGCAGCAATTATAGCCAATATAAGCGGCTACACTAACTACTGATTTTGTCAACATCCACATGTCACAAGAAGCTGCAATTTTAATCGTTTGATCTTTGTACAGCATGTTATCATCCAAATAAATTTCGTTGTGATATCTCTGGCACTTCTTTTCTGGTTGCATTTTGTGTGACCAGCAGTGTATATATAAAAGCATTGAAAAGAAAAAAAACTCAAATGTTTCTTGCCTCGTCAAATTTTTTGAATTTAATATATATATATATCATTCATTTTTTCTTTTAACACTGTTTTATACAAGTTTCACTTGTATGTAACGGAATTATTGAACTCAAATTTTACCCACTTTAAAAGGTCAGATTTATTCGAAACTTTGCTCACTTGCCAGGACCGAGGACAAAACAACAATGTAATAATTTTGCTCCATTGTCCTGATAAGGATCATCAGGATCAACGATTTCCTATTTTCAGATTCGATCCCGCATCTGGCGACTAAAAGATTATGTTAGAACTTAGTTCGATTAAATATAGAAGGGCGTTTTTTAGTTTTTTCAAACTATAATCTAGATATATAATATAAATGCGAAAGTTTGTGAGGATGTTTGGGCGTCTTTCACGCAAAAACAACTGAATGGATTTTAATGATACTTTACAGTAATATAGCTTATACATCAGAACACATAGGCTATAATTTATAAAGATATTGTGAAAAGTGTCCAAAATATAGCGATATTTGTCCAGCAAGTAGGGAAAAATTCTGCCAACTACAAGAAATTCTGGCGTGTGCTGCAAAAAAGCCCACGTCAGCATATATACATACATATACATATATATATATATATATATATATATATATATATATATATCTTGTTTGTGAAAGAACCCTTTTTTGTTTTGGCTACGCAAGGCGCTTGCTTCTAATTAATTCCTGTGATCACCATAATCCCTATTTTTTTTTATTTCAGAATAAAACTAAGTTTTGAAGGGAGAGGATGTTATAAATCTCTCTTTATTTGAATGTTTTTTAAAATGGTTTTATTATGCACATTTGGTAGTAAGAAATTGAACTTTTTTCAAAATAAATACTTTTATTGCTTTTGGTACTTACAGTAGATAAACTTTGTCTTTCACACTACATTATTTGGACATATTTGCATAGTTTGTTTGTGGTTAGTAGTTAATTATAACGCTATAATTTTAATTGAATAGGCGGATATTGCATTTTTAACTATATAAATAATTATAGCTACTGTACTGTATTTATTAGAGTGAGTGAATATTAACGTCGCACTGTTCAGCTGCACGAGGGCTTTTGTCAACGGACCACATAATTTTTAAACCATGGTTAAGGGACGTGAACGACACCTGAGCTGCCACCCCCTTCTCCTAACTACCACACCAACTTAGAAGGAATATTCTACCAATACTTAGCAGGAATATTCTTTGAAATCCACTCTTCCAAGATATATGGCAGCATGGGTTCCATGATGAGTATTTTAGCGGGGAAGGCGAACAGTTTTGCAGCAGATATGCGTTTTCATCTGACGGCGTTTTCAGGGGATAACAAAGATTATTTTTGTCCCGAAAAAATGGTTTGTCAAAATTTAAGTGTCTTATGTTTTTGTATGTTAATGAAGACCTTAGAAAACGATTTGACTATTTTAAGTGACAGGTGTATATAATTAAATTTACACACACACAGTGGAATATCTTTAATTTATTATCTTTAACGGATTAAATTTCCCAAAGTGGAGTATTTCGATTATGTATATATATATCCCTTAATTTTCAATGAAGTGATCCAAAAAAATATTGCATGAAAGAAACTGCAGTAAATCATAATGTGGTAGATAAAGCATTAACGTGCATCGCCCCCCTACACGGCGGTTCTTACAAAGCTCTAATAAAGCTCGAGCTATGAAAGTAGCTAGCTATTTGCCAACTTGACTATCGTTATTATTTCGCTGTGTTTTTCATTGAATCGCCATTATTGCCATTATAATTTAAGAAACGGCGTTGCTTGCGAATATTACAATTTTAACATAAAATAAACAGAAAGTAATGTTAATGTATTACAATTTCAGATATAAATTATTTACACTATTTTAAGCGTTAATTACACAAAATTTGTAACAATTTGTTACTTTTGCTCAGCAGAAATCAACTTAGGAAGATATTTTCAAAAATCGATCCTCAAGAGGGTTACGGGGAATTATAAATAAAAAAAAATCCTTTTTATCAGCTTTAGATCTGCAGACTTAAAATTTAACAAAGGTGTTTTTTTTCTTTCTTTGTTCAGCTGAGATATGCAAAAAGCTTTTTTATTTCACTTCGCAGTTCACGTAAAATTAACCCATTAAAACTTCTTTATCCTTCAAGCTGTATTATTTAATTTTTCAGTTCACTCGTGCAAAGAACGGGTATACCAGCTAGTTAAAGATAAGTTGAAAATACAATATGTTTTACCATATTTAATACTTCTATGTATCGATTTACTTAACATAATTTTTCTAATGATTTGAATGTTAATCAGCAAAACAGAATTGTATTCTAAAAATCAAAATGTCTGATACGCTAATTTAAATCAGGTGTTTATACTTACTTCGAAATATAAATTATATTAAATTATATGATTTATCAATTAATATTTACAACTCAAATTAATAAAAATGAAATGAATAAAAAAATTTAATGGGTTATCTTAATGTTTGAAAATTTGTTATAACTTTAATGGTACGAATAGAAACGTATACAGATCATTAATATATGTGGAGAATTTATTCAACAGTGTTTATAATAGCATTTTCATTCCAAACGAAATTACAAAAAGTGAAGTAATGGATATTGAAATTCTGACTTTTCAAAATGTTTCCGGATATTTAATTAGTCTCATGTTGAAACTAGTTAAACAATTCTGAATTAATGCGCTATTTTTTTTAGATTCAATCGACATTATCAAGTTAATTACGTCTTTGAAGGATTTGATAGTGGTTTTAGTATTATACAGGCATTAATTTCTAATTCTAGTGCACTTAAGTAATTAATTGCTCAAGTTTTGTTTCATAAGAAACTCCCCCTTGACCATTATCTCTAAGCACAACCACCTAGTACAACTGTGATGAAAAGTGCTCCAAAGTGTCAAAAGTCGTGGGGGTAGCGAAATGCAGATAAACATGTGACAGTAGCATTAAGTAAAAATGTATAAATAAACAGTTCAGAACTCATTTGTACTCAAGTGATTCATGCGAAAAGTTTTCTAATGTGATTATGGTCCCACGAGGGGAATTATTAAACTTTGTATGCGGAATGCCATCTTGAGTTAGATGCATCCCTTTCGTAAATTAAGGAATTCAACATTCTTTAGTACCCAGGGTCAAGAACATAATTTTAGGCATTGCCTCTTAAACTGGACAAATAATTTGTTGATCGCATTTACTCCCTGATCGAGACCAGCGTCGTCGATTCATGTTACCACAGCGTTTCTCAAACGGGGGCGTGATAACTCGACGAGGGGGTGCGTGAGCATATTGAAAAGTCGAAAACTAAAGATTGCTTAAGAAAATTATTGAAATAAACAAAATACATTCTGACATAATAAATAAGACACATTTACACTGGTATAATAATGTATAATAAAGAAAAAGGACACTGTTATAATAATGTGTAGTACTGATATAATGAATGTATCAGTACTGCACAATGTATTTTATAATTAATTTAATAATACTAAGTTAAGAGCAAGTTTAGTAATTCGCAGTGACCCCATGATCTTATATACAAAATTATATACACAAATTAACACTTATCTTTATAATTTATACGATTTATGATTAATCCCTTGACTGCCGATTAAAAGTAAGGCAATTCGCTCCACAATGCCACCGTTTTTAAGTAGGTGTGCGTATGTGATGTATTGGGGGGAATAAATAAGCAAATCCTCTGAAACAAATAAATCCTTCGCGAACACTGTCAAGTCCCTTTTATTGCATTTCATTGCCTTCGGAATAATTTTATGAATAACAGTGCACAGAAAAGATTGTACTTCGTAAAGACGCATGTATACGTCCAGGGAAATTTGGCTGAGAGAGACGTTTATATACACCCTTAAGAGGTTTAAGTCGTATTGTAGCTTTAGCATCAAAGTATAGTAATATTGAATTCATTGTTATTGTATGGATGGGGACGCAATGAAAATGATGATTGAATACTGGGTCGCAAATATTGGAAGTTTGAGAAGCACTGTGTTACCAGATAAACACTGCATTAAACAACAGCAATAATCTAAGTAGAATGGACGTGTTCATGAGGACAGTGAAGCAAAATTAGTGGTTAATGGAATATATTGCAACGAAAGACCGATTCTGGTATATTAATACGCCATTAGTTGCAGCACCACTTGGTTCATGAACAATCGGTTGTACCCTAGATCAGTAGTTCACCAAGCCCCGGTCCATGGATCAAATATTACTGGTCCGCACAAGAAACAAATTATTTCCATTTATTTACTGCGGCATATTTTTCTTGGGTTTGGGCTACTTTTTATGAAAATCACTTTATATTCCTAGTTAACCCTCCAACTGGACAGAACGGATTTTTCCGCCCTACTAGAGAGGCTTCGAAAATGGACTGCACGTATTTTTCTGCCTTCAAGTAACGTTTTCAAAAGCGGATTAGCCGCACTTTTCTGAAATCCTTTCCCCCTTTTAAGGTTTAACATCTTGAAAGATAATGAGGGACGGAGGAAGCAACACAGCAGCAGTTTTATGGCTCGCAGGGAACACCGTGTTTTGACCCCCTTAATCGTAAAAAATCGGGGAGAAATTTCTTTACAACCCAAGAAGTGTTTGCTGGCTTGTATTTTAAAAGTTTCCAAAAGTCCCAACGCATAAGTAAAATATGTTACAATTCCATTTTGGTTTCATATTAATTTCAAACTGTAACAAGTTGGGGCGTGTCAGGGCAATCTGCTATTTTATATAGTTAGACAAATTATCTTTTTTTAAGTATATTCTTTCGCTTCATTTTTCTTATTCAAAGCTTTCAGTTTTTGAAACATGATTATTTTATTATAAGATACCGAAAAAATTAATAAAACATAAAACTCTTTAAAATTTGGAACCTTTTCAATTTTCCAACCACTAAAAATGAATAAATTTAAACTTCATCAAATCATTTGAAACATTTTCTTACACTTTGATAAAAATAATAACGAAAAAAAAAACTAATTAAGATTTATTAGTTTTTTTTTTTTAGATTTCAAAGCCTAAGTGTTCAGGTAAGTTTAAGTACAGTGCCTGGTTATATATTGTTAAAATACACCGAATTATATTTGAATTTTAAGTGCTTGAACTTCAGTTTACATCAAAGACAACATGAATGAAGATTTTCGCACAATTTTTTTTATAACTGGAATGTTTGAATAAATGGTAATCAAAAATATACGGAAACATTTACAGTAGACATTTATATGCATATAAATAAACATAAAAATAAATTTTAAATTCGAGCTATTGAAAAACATTCGAATTATATATTGTTCAAAAATATCTATTTATACAAAATACCTCTCAACATTTATCTTTTTTAAAGGCTAACTGAATAAGTAATTAAAATCTGGATATGTTTTGAAATCTCGACCTTATAAAGCTAGAAATTTTATGTTAGAAATTCCATTTGAAATTTCGAAAAAAAAATGCATCGCGCAGTTAAAAATTATTTACCATAAGTTTTAGCAATTGTTTGAGTATAATAAAAATTTCAAATTTTATTACATAGCTTCTTTGGTATCTTTTAATATATTTCGGCCGCGGTAGCCGAGTGGTATAGGTATCGGAACGTGGCTTGCTTTGTCACGAGTTCGAGCCCAGTACCACTCAAGACCCGCCGTGTAGGGCAGCGATGCACGTTAAATCTGTCGAGAGCTGAAACGTCCTCCCGTTGGTGTGGTGTGGTAGTTAGGAGAGGGGGGTGCCAGCTCAGGTGTCGTCCACGTCACTTGACCATGTTTCAAAATTCCGTCGCCAAAAGCTCTCGTGTAGCTGAACAGTGCGACGTTAATATTCAATCATTCATTTAATAGATTTCGAAGATTTCATACAATTCGGTTGAAAACCGCATGCTAAGAGCAAAAAATATACTAAAAAAATTGATGAATATACAATTACAATAAATTCTTACATAGAGAAGCAAAACTGAGAAGCTAAAGCGTAGGAATAAAAAATTTTGAGTATATCTGAAGTAGTTTTCGAAATATTTATTTTAAAGTTTAGAAAATTTGTGTGCGTTATGTTATACTTGATATCAATTAAATGGTTAAAATAATGTGTTAATATTAGTCATGTAATCGTTTGATGACACATTCATATACTAATAAAAATTATCATGGTCATTGATGCGAATGTCAAGAGAATTTTATGTAATTTTAAATTCAGACATTAAGATATTGATGTAGAAAATATAAAACGACCATCTAAAATACATGAAAAATGCAGTCTGCTATAAAATGATCTTGACAAACAAAATCCGGCATTTTCACTTACTATGGCAGGGCCGGCTTAGTCAGGGGCGATCTGGAAAAATAGAGAGAGAACCGCGGTTTTGATGGATGCCGCTCTAGCTTTTAAAGCTCCCAGGAAAAATTATATATATATAAATTACAAATGCAAAAATAAATCTTGTAATTTTCCATACATTTTTATAACAACGAATTGTGGAATTGGCTTCCAATACATTGTTGTGTTTGACAATATCTAAGGTAACCAACCCTACTTTAGATAGATTTGTACTACTTCTTCGTAACCGTATTCCTTTTAAAATTAATTCGTGCAGCTGAAATACACCTTTTGTACCCTTAAAAATTTATGTTAACTATAACGGTTAATTTAATTTATGCAACTTGTGAAATGTTCATAATTAACCATTTCCGTCTAAACAGTTTACATGAAAATAAAAGTTTGGACTCCTTCATTCATTAGGGATTTATATAAGATTCTAACATTAAATTTTATTTTTCACCGAATAGGATTGAGTGAAAGTGTATAGTGCTTCCACACCACAGGTCTGGGGTTCAGCGTCCAATGGTCACGTGTATTATGATGGGCACAGTAGTTCCTGGCCCTCATGGATTGTTGTGCCACTGAGTTTGAGTCTTAAGTTTGAGGATTACCTCACTTTGGGGATACCCCTTAGATAAACATGTATTTCCACTCATTTGCAATTAAACATTTTTCTTTCAATTACGTTTATTTCAGAAGGAAGTTTGATTTTTCAAATGTATTTGCTTAATAACATGTATATTTGTGTGTGTATTATATTAAAAATTTGATCAGTCCAAAATTACATGTTTTTAGCTCCTCTAAAAGCTTTTAGGATTTTACAACTGATCTTACAATCCATATACGTTTTATAGTAGTATATTTAAAAATGATAAGGACATTTTTACGATTGTGTGAGCTGTTATGCCTCGTTTATAAATATAAAAAATTGCATTCAGCTACAGTTTTTAAAATGTACTGAAATAAGTGTAGGAATAGGATATTTACATATTATGAATATTTTTGACTGCAGAAAGATGTATTTATATTTCAGTTTCTTTACAATTTGAATAGAAGTTGTATGCCATTTTGCGAATAGTTTGATATTGAGTATAAACCCATAGGCTGTTTAATATTGTAAAGTGTTTTACTTTGATACCAGCACACATTAATATAAGGCTCATTTGCAGTTATATGATCAGCTTCAGTGATATTTAAATTTTCAAAAATAGTCTACACGTACGAAAACATTCTTTCACAACCGCACACCACATCTCTCTCTCTCATACTATATCTTCCCTACAGCAGGAAATATTTGTGTATACTGAAAAATTTAATACAGGATATATTTCCAAGTGTTAAATTTGTTTTTAAAATTTGGTATGAATACATTGTGGAACTGTCGGTTAACTTCACTGAACAAAATTGTTTTAAGTGTACTGTTTTGAAAGACAAGATTAATTAGGGAGAACTTTTCTCACAATAGAATTTGTAATAACTGAATTGTGTGAAAATGTAGTTATCGATGTGTGAAATTTTTCCTTGTAATAAAAGAAACAGAAAGATAAGAAATTTAACTTGAGTAGAAAATGGTTAGAAGTATTGTCATGCGCATTTGAAGTATATCCCCCATTAAAATTAAAAATTATTGACTGAATGTGTGTTATGTCCATCATAAATGCCGATGTAGAAAAGGACCTTTTATTTAATACAAGAAGTTCGAAAAAGAGAACACTAGGAAGGAAAATTTAAATTTTTTCCGAACAATATTCAGTTAACATAAAAATATCTTTTATATGATTTTAATTAAAATAAATTAAAAGTATTGAAATCCTTTTTTATGCTATTTTAAATTAAAAGTATAACTGAATAGAGAAAGATCGGTTTTATATTTCATAAATATAATCATTGTATGTAATATTTATTGTGTTATTGTTTAAAAATGAGATAGGGCCTTTGCTCTTTTTACCTCATTACTTTTTTAAAAAACAGGAAAGTGAGCACGTTTCCTTACTCTCATATTCAAAAATGAATACAGGATGCTTTTTTTGGTTCAAATCGCAATACCAAAATATATATATATATATATATATATATTTAATTTTTAAAAAATGACAGAAAAATAAATTTTCTTTGAAGAAAATATAATTATTTTTCAACTTCTAACATACTATTTTTTTCATTTTTTCCTCTTTTTTTTACCTTTCATTTCTTTTTTAATTTTACTGTGACTGAACATATAGGAGAAAGAAACACCGTATCTTTTTCAAAGAGGATTGATCAAGAGAGGATATCTACGCTTTCAAAGAAGATTGCCCAAGGCAACTTAACAGCTAGCTGTAAACGATTGATCTCTTGGTTCTTACTTTTCAAAGCGACCGAACTGGGTCGTAAAATTTTCCCCGTTCGACCTCCCAAGTTCTAAAAGGGGGAAAGGAAAAAAGTCTGTTGCATTTTTGAAGGGAATCGCAAAATAAGAGTTAAACGCTTTCGGAATAAATTTTCAGGAGGAAGGTGTCCAGTTAGAGGGTTAAATCACTTTATATTCATTTTTGATATACCTATACTTTATTCTGAAGGTACGTTTAAATACAATTAAAATAAAATTATTAAAACAATCTAAAATATAAACAATCAACGTCCTCCCCCTTCAGCGGGCCGCGGTAAAATTATCCAACGTTGATCGGTCCACAGCGATAAAAAGGTGCCCTAGATTAAAAGGAAAACGTTTCCTGGTCAGATGCAGGGCCGATCCTAGCAGGTGTGCAGCGCATGCACCGCACGAGGGCGGCCACATATACTTCTATCAATCAAGCAAAATAATGTGCAATTTCTCAAAATACAACTTACAATAAGTTGAATACATATGCTGTGTGAATTTTAAATAGTTATTGAAAAATCAAAATAAGTCTCGATTTCCGGATAGCATAGTATAGCTTAAAAACAGAATGTTTGTGCACAGTGTGTTAGTTGACGCAAATTGTCCATTAATATCTACTTTTTACGTATATCCTTCATTTGATAGCAAAGTTCGTGACAGAGCTGGCGGCACCGCAGTAGAAAAGGGTTTTTATGCTTATCAGAGACCCTGGCAACGCATTGTGGATTGTTATTTATCAAAGTCGTCTCAAAACTGATTTTTGCGAAAGATACTTTACGAAAATATCTAATAGGGTTAGTATTACCTAAAGCATAGTAGTGTTTAAATTCAATATGCATTTGTGGAAGTTGAAAGTTTTCAATTTAATAAGAGCCTGACAATATAGAAAAACAAAAGAGGAGATAAGTGATTTTTTTGCTTATGGTTTTACAACGCTCATTAACAACGTCCATTTTCCTTTTCAGTAAAAATGTTATACTTTTATAAAAAGGTATATATATATAATTTCTTGTAATTATATTTGGTATAAAAATATTTGAGAAAAAATCTTGTGCAGCTCATTGATTAAATAATTTTCACAGCACTAAAAACGAAAAAGAAAACATTAAAAGCTAATGATCTACAGGGCAATAAGTTTAACGCAAAATCGCTTAAAGCGAAATATCGGATAGCACGAAATAATACAACGGTCCCGATAAACTTCTGTGCATTTCCATGCATTGTTTTTCATCTTAGCACGAAAAGATTTCCCTTCTGGGAATGAACAAAATAAGGAAAAAACCAGATATTTCAGAAGGGTGTGAAATGAAAGATGATTTCGCAATATTTTTCTGTATTATTGGACTGACCTACGCTATTATCGGAAGAATTCGTCGCAGTACATGATGATAATGTGTGTACAGCCCCAATCATGACAGGCAAATACATTTAGGAGTTTGTTCAAAGCTCAAAAAATATCATTCATACAGATTCTGAAAGTGAAAATGAAATGAATAACGCATCTCCGGTTCCCCAAGTCTCCGAAATGAGGAACGTCACAAAAGTAGTATGAGCAGTTATTTAGACGCACGTTCCATTGGTGAATGAAATGACAAAATTGATGACATCGAACAATTTCTGGACAATTTGATGATAAAAAAGACAATGCAAAGAAAAATATAATATTTTTGAAAAACTCAATAAATGTTTTGTTTTTCAAAAAACTTGAAAATTTTGCATTGAATTTCATTAAGTACTTGTGAATGTTTTTGTTTCATTGATTTTTATTAAATACACACATGTATACATATCTGTGTACAATAAATGTACTTTATAATAAACTTAATTCTGTTGAATATATGGGGTTTTTTTGCAATATCCTTTAACACGAAAAAATATTTCAGTCCCCTCAGTTTAGTGTTAAACGATTTTCACTGTACATAGATCTGCCCACTTATATCCATACCCCATCTCCCCAGTTGAAGAGTAATTTCATGTAATCTTATCCACTTAGCCCAGTGCTTCTCTAATTTTCAATATTTGCGACCCAATATTTAATCGTAATTTTCATCGCCATATTTTACCTATAAATCGGACAAAAAAACTTTTCATAGAACATATCATTAATGAGACAATGTACTAATTAGTTTCAAGTTTTGAATCATTTGTGATTGTAATGATAATATTTAAACGGATTTTTACATTTGTTTATGCATTAAAAATAAATACTATGCCTAGGTAAAATTATCTAAAAATCAAGCAAAAATTTTTTTAATTTAAAAAAATGGCATTTTACATTTAACATACTTCGAATGCTGAAATCTTCATGAGAATAATTCAAACAAATAATGCAGATAAATAAAATTTTTCTCTAAGTAAACAGTTATGTGAACTACTAAACATGTGCATAAAATCTATATAGTATAAAAAAATGAAGTATATATAAGTACATGCGCATTGAATAATACACCAATCGAAAATTTAATATTTATATAAATAAAACAGGGAAATATAAAAAGCAACATTAATCTAATTGGCCTTAAATTTCTTTATTTTTCGGTTATCCTTCACCGTTAAAATTTCTTCACTGTGCTTTTTTGAATAATTATTTAAGCATATATTTCCGAACGTAATGAATTTTTTTTTTTTTTTGAAATACGAAAATGCAGGTGTGTTACAGTTTACACAAGCCGAATGAAACGAATGAGAGACATTCCACAACTCACGTAATTCTAAATACGTTTCTGTTATGCTTGTAAACAAGATAATTGGCAATCAAGTTTAAGAAATCTTGATTCGAATGTTTTCGATATTAACAAACTAAAAATGAAATATTGCGTTGAAATTACTTTAATGACAATATTTGTGGACATTTTTAAATCTTTTCTATCTAGAAGTCTCAAATGTTTTGCTCTGATTTTATTGAATTGAAATTGTTCTCTATCTGAAACAATTATATATTTGCAATCGTGGAGCATTAATATATATTATGCACACACAATAAGCTGCTATGTATATTAAAACTTTATATTCTTCTGTTGAGATATCCTCTAATTTACATAAAATGTTTAATATTTCATTGAAATTCTTGACATCTATACTTAAACATTAAATACCTCTCCTGAATGATTTGAAATTAAATTTTTCAGTGAAATAGTACCACATTTATCCGAGTGAAAATATAGCACGCTTTTAACGTACAATTATTTTTCAGCCTGCAAATTTTTTCCTACATTACAAATTTCAATATACCTTCTTAAGACTGAATAGCCATAACATGATGAGGAACAGAATTAATAAAGAAGATTTCTTCAAAAAAAATTATATATACCGTATTAAGAATATTCCGCAATTCACTTAAATATGTTAATAAATATGTTATCTCACTCAAATAATATGGACAGCCGTGAAAATGTAAGGATATGTATTTAATTAGATCAGGGGTGTCCATCCCGCGAGATTCTTTACAACTCTACAAAATTCGACTATTTTGTACAATATTTTTTGTTTAAAAGAGTTTTTTTTTTGTAAAAAATAAATCCCATAACTGTTATTTTATCACATTGCTTCTGTTACTGAGAATCTCTTTTCTTCTAATTTGAAATTTATAAAACATAAATCGTGCTCAAACTTAACGCACATCAATTACGATACGCAGATACACATGCATTGAGATCGACTTGCAAAAACTAAGTGAAAGAGTTGAGAAACAGATATCTCACTAATTAAATAAATTAAACATTATTTGATCATTGCATTATTATTATTATTATTATATCTATGTTTGTGTACATGAAAAAAAACGAAAACAATAATAATACAGCAGTCTGTTCTAAATTTTCATTCCAACAAATGTTTGTAATGGATCCAAATCTAATATAAAGATATATGTTTTTATAAGGGCCCGCGGAATCATAAAGTTCTTTCGAAGTGGTCCGCGAGGTCGTTTGGGTTGGCCACTCCTGTATTAGATCAACAGTTGGGTACATAATAATAACGAGGCATTACTATAAAATATGTAGTTTAACGTTATGTTATTAATAAAACTTTTAATATTCTTAAGATAATAGGCTTTGATAGAATACAAAATATATAAATTTATATATAAACACTAATATATTTCTCATATAAAATAAAATATCTTTACGAATAATTAGGGATATTGGCATGAATGCATCAGTTTATTCCAAATTAAAAATAAATTCAATGACTCAAGAACAAAGTTACACAATATAAATATCCTACCTTTCTTTGTATCCAATTTCCTATGTCAAAAAACGTGGTAAAGTGAAGCACTGTCAGAAGCCACAAGCTTTAATGGAAGACTGGTAAAGTAATGTTCAAATTCGAGGATAATCCTTTGGTCACGTGAGGAGGGGGGTCTCTATCCCGGCGTTGTAGAATCAAGACAGCCTTGGTTATGATTGGTGGAACCCCAGGTCATATTGTCGTTGTGAGAAAGCACTGGGGAAAAAAATGAGGAATGGGTCGACAACCACCAATGTTTTGAGAAACAGAGGAAACAAACGCGTTTTTGCACATTTTTTTACAGAAGTAAATGATATGTGCTATTATACACACCATAGATCTTGTAAACAACCTGTAAGATTTTGTTATTTTAAAAGCATTGATGCTCAAACATTCACATCCATCAACGCATTTTTCCCACGATCCTTATGTAAACAATAAGCCTTTACTTATAATTGAAAAATTTCTGTGAAAACGTTTGCTTCTGGTGGCTGTCTTTTCTTAGAAACATTTGAGCAGTTACGAATCTGTAGTCTCAACACACATTTCTCTGAATAACTTCGCACCGTCGAAACATAACGAATTTGCACAGGCAATAATTCTACTAAGTTTTGTCTTAAAAATAATAAATAATGATAAATGATGATTTGATTTTCGAAAAAGTTTCCCGTAAGCTATTCCCCTATGTAAATACAAGCATTTTAATAGAAAAAAAAGACTAGAAATTTATATTTAATTCTTTAGTTTAGTGCTCCTCAAACTTTCAATATTTGCTACCCAATATTCAGTCATAATTTTCATCGCGTCCCCTTCTTCCATACAATAACAATGTTTTGAGTTCAATAATACTGTACTTTGATGCAAAAGCTACAGAACGACTTTAACCACATAAATGCCACCGGCTTATACACTGCTGGACAATTGTTAAGGACGAATCACAAATTGCTATGTAGCATAACATTAAGCGAGACATGAGGCCTAGTAGGATAAAATATAGTTGCCACACTGTTCAGACATTAGAATAAAGAATATTTATTGTTCTGGAAAGTACAAAAGCTGTGAAACATCTGAAAGAAAAAAAATGTTCATTTGATCTGCGTACGGAGAAATGGAACAATGCATCTAAAAGTCAGCAGGCACCTTAAAGAAAGGAATCAGTACGGGATATGTCCACCGTGGAGTGTGATGCAACATTCCACACGTCGTACCATACTTTGCACAACATTATCCAGCAGCTGTTGAGGCAATTTATCCCATTCCTCTGTGAGTGCACGGATGAGGGTGTTCTTGTTTGTCGGAGGATAGTTTCGACCAGCAACTTGCCTCCCCAAAGCATCCCACACATTTTCAATGGGATTTAGATCTGGAGAACGCGCTGGCCATACGAGACGTGGAATACTTTTGCTGTCTAGACAATCCTGAACAGCGAGTGTTTGATGACATGTTGCGTTGTCGTCCATAAAAACAAATTTATCACAGACAGCACCACGGAAAAGACGAACATGAGGAAGTAGAACTCCATCAATGTATCGTTGGCCCGTCAAAGTCCCATTCGCAACCACATGTTGGCGCGTGCGGCCATTGATCATGATGCCGGCCCACACCATGATACTGCATGTCGGATATCGGTCCTTTTCCTGGATATTTTCTGGACGATAAGCAGTACCACTCTCGCGGCAGATCAGTTGACGTCTACAATCCGATGACAGACTGAACCTACTGTCATCTGAGAATAGTACGCATGCCCAGTACTGTTCAGTCCAATTGTGATGCTCACGACACCATTGCAAACGGGAAGTATGGTGCTGTCTGGTCAATGGGGCACACACAAGAGGTCTGCGTGCGTATAGTCCTCCTCCCCTCAAACGTCTGACAACAGTTTTTCGGGAGATCTGCTTTCCTGAGGCAGCAAGAAACTGATTTGCCACCTGCTGAGCTGTGGTGCGCCTGTTCCTTTTTGCTGATAGGACGATATATCTGTCTTCTGCAGGCGTCGTACTTCTAACACGACCTCCCCCGTGCCGTCTACTACACATTCCAGTAGTTTTAAATGACTTCCACAGCCGTGAAACAACGCTGTGAGCGATGTCGAACTCCCTGGGAACATCTGTTATTTTTCGCCCTTCTTCGATCTTTCCAATAATTCAGCCACGCATAAAATCATCTATGTGATGTCGGGAAGACACGCCAAAAATTTTAAGTTCGTCTATTTAATCTTTCCTGTAAAACTTTGACTCGAAACAACAACTGTCCACACGCGTCAAAACCTTTAAAGCTCTTATGAACGCTATCACGTGATGAACAGACGTGGAAAAAAATTTGCACTCATACTTCTTACTAATATCCCGCACTTATTCTAATTTCCCACATTTTGCTTCCTTTCATTTTGTGGTTGCTATGGATGATAGTGCTATCCGTCCTTAGCAATTGTCCAGCAGTGTATAAACGTCTCGCTCAAACAAAAGATTAAATTTCCATGGACATATATTTATACGACTTTCCGAAGCACGATCTTTTCTGTGCAATGCTATGCAGAAAATTACTCCAAAGGTTTTGGAATGCAACAAAAGGACCTTGACAGTGTTTGCAAAGGATTTACTTTATTTCAGGGAATTTGCTTTTATTTATTCCTTTTTCTCCCCCCCTCCTCCCAATACATCCCATACGTGCGCCCATGTGAAAAAAGGTGGCATTGGGGAGGGAATCACGTAACTTTTAATCGACAGTTAAAAGATTCGTTAGAAACCGTACAAATTATTAAGATAAGAGCTAATTTTTTTATGTAATTTTATATGTGACAATTCCATCGGGGGGTCACTTGTAATTATTAAACTTGCTCTTAACTTTGTATTGTTGAATTAACTATAAACTATATTACACGCAGTCTTGATAAATTTTAAGTGTATTTTATCATGTAAATGTGTATTTTATTTTTTATTATTTCAAAATGTATTTGGTTTGTTTACTTTCAGTGAATTAATTTTTTTTAAAAAATAATCTTTTGTTTTTGAATTTTCAAAAAGCTCACGCCCTCCTAGGCGGCAGCCTCACAGTTTGAGAAATGCTGACTTACCGTGTCACCGTGCTTACTATAGTCTTTATATTAGCGGAAGTTATCTATCCAATGGTTCTTCATAACATCTCCTGTATACATCACGTTTAAGACTGAATTTATGAAGCTGTGTTGAATTGTTTCCAAATATTTAGCCTGATACACTCGGTTATAAATTAAATATCAAAATTGTCTAATGCTGTCGGTTTTGGTTTAAACAAACCAAATAACCACAGTAATTTGCAACAAAAAATAATTTCCAATAAAAAATTATTTAAAATTATTTTCTTGATTTTATTATTTTACCTTTACTTGTATATTAAAAATAAAGTGACGTTTATCAAACAATGAAAAATCACTTTAAATTAACGTAAATGAGAAAAAAAAACTTCTTTTGTGAATTCCAAATGGATTTTTTTATTATACGAGAATTTTTAATCTAAATATCGCACAAACATTTTTAATATTACGAGCTGTAATCCATTTCAGTATTTACCAGCAAATATAAAGTCATCAACACAAGATAAATTTTTTACAACATTAGCACCTATGATGCATTGATAAAATAAGAAAAAAAAAACCTCACTTATAATATTGTATGTACGTATGTTGTTTGCGGCTCATACATCGAATCTCGTCGTTAATGACGCTGCCAGCTCCATTGGTGAAATTTCTGTTTTTTGTATGGTACAACAGGTATGTAATTACTTTTCCGCGTCTCCATATTGATGGTATTTACCAAAAAACACATGAAAAGTCTAACTTTAAAACCATTAAGGGAAACAAGGAAGGAAAGTTGTATCAACGCTGTTAGACCTCTTAAACAAGACATAAAAACATTATTAACGAATTAAATGCCTTAATTGAAGATACCATCAGATACAGGAAAAATAATTTAAACATTTAAATTTTTGTATTAAATTTTAATTTGGCATGATTTATCATCATGAATTGATGTATTGAGTAAAATGATTCAAAATCCTACATTAAATATCGCGGAATCCATTGAAGGCTTAGATAATCTTAAACAATATTTAGTTTCCCGAAGATCTGATAACTAACTAGATATCTGTCGATTCAGTAACACTAGATATTTAGGTTTTGATCCCGAATTTCTCATCTCAAAGCTCTGGAAAAAGGTATATTTGTTTAGGAGGGAGTGATGAACCAACTTCAAATTCCTTCCCGCAATTTGCGATCTCTTCAGCTAATGGACGATTTACCTTATTATCCGAGTGATATTCTATATTCTGCTTTCTGTATGTGTTTCACAATAATTCTGATGATGATCTCATGAAAGCCTGAGATGGACTTGAATATTAAGTTACAGGTACAAGAGGAAGGAAATATTGTGAAAGATATAGATGATATACAACTCTTTGACAGGTGTTGGAAAGCTAAAATCTTATTTTTTTGACAATTTGAGATTTTTACATTTTCAAATTTTACAGATTTTAACCTTTCTAAAAATACCTTACTGTAACCTTTAGGGTAATTAGAAGCCCTTAAAACCTATTTTTAAATAATCATTGAAACTGAGCCACGCCCAATTGAATGTCGAAAAATGTAAACAAAATACCTTTTTCGCTTAATAGTTGAACGTCTGATACAAACCAAAACATGCATCTTTTATTGTAAATCGTGCCTTTTTTTTATTTCCTGGCCGATTAGAAGTCTCACTGTATACATTAAAATCAATTTATCTCAAAATGTAAATTTGGATGTGCGAGATGTATCTTTTCTCAGAAACTACTGTTCATAGGTATGTAAATTTTATATACTGATTTATATACTTTTTGTTTATATGCTTTAGTACTTTTTTATTGGGTTATATTTTCTGAGTAAATAGTTATTTTGTATTTCTAATTATAAAATCTATTTTTATTTTAAAGGTAGTATTTTTGTTTCTTTAATTAAAGTATTTTGTCGTTATGACATATTAGCTGGTAAAAAAAAAAGGGGGGAGAGGGTATTTACATTTTATTAATGTTTTACTTTTTACTTTAATACGGGTAGATGAGTTCATAGTGAAATATGAAAAATTCTCTAGATGGGTGGTACATTAGGTCTTTGCACGCAGGCGGCCGACACCCTAGAATCGGCCCTGGTCAGATGAGTCACGATTCTAGCTGGTAAGGTTTGAATGGGTTACAGAGTTTTCCCGAAGAAACGCGCCGTGTCACTGTGCCAGCTGGTGGTCGATACATAATAGTGTGAGATATTTTTACATGGCGCTGACTGGTTTCTTTGGTCGAACTGAACTAAGAATAGCCTGTAAATGGTTATGTTCATCTATCTGAAGACCATTTGCAGCTATGCATAGATTTAATGCATCCAAACAACGACAGAATTTTCCTAGGAGGACAATGTGCCTTGTCACCAGGCCAAAATCATTCGCATTTGGCTTGAAAAAACATTCTAGACGTTTTCAGTAAATGATTTCGCCACCTAGTCACTAGACATGAATGTCATCGAATATATGTGAGACATGATTGAAAGGTTTTTTCATGGGATGCTCTAGAGATAGCATGGCTGAATATTTATTTCTTCAAAGAGGACTTCCGACTACTTGTTGAATCAATGTCAAGTGGAGTTTCTTCTTTTCTCCGGCCCAAAGGTCCGAAGCGTATTAAGAGATATGTCTTGAGTTTTGTCACTTGAGTGTATTTCCATTGACCTTTTTTTTATTTGTCTTCTGAGCTTGATGGAAACGTATACCAATTGTCATCTCAGTGATCATACAATTTATTTTTATATTTCTATTATTGATTCATAAGATTAACATAATGTTCATTCATATTCAATACCTAGAATTAAAGAAAAATGGATTTTCCTAATTAAAATTGAACTCGTTTACACTTTGCAATGCTTTCATTCATCAAAAAAAATCTCTCCTTTTTCCCTTCATAAAGTATACTTTAAGCGATGCTATTCCTAATGTTCGCATTTTCCAATTTATTTCTTCTCGAGTGTTCCTTTTATTTATATTTCAAGAAATCTTCTGACAGTAATTCAAGGGATTTTACTACATTTATTGTCAATCTAGGAATAAAATTAAATTTTAATCATTATCGATGCTATCATAAAATAATAAAAAATCCCCTGAAAGAATTTTTCCATAGATGTATTTGAGATAAACTTTTAAATCAATATTTGCCTCTAAAATCAAGATAAATATTTTTAATATATTGACTCTTATCAGTCAAAACTCCATCGAAAGAAAAAGAGCAAAACTTTAATGATCTTTATCATGTCATTAGTTCAAGCTTTATGCATGATCGAAACAAAAAAAAGGCAGTCATTAATGTTAATGCGATATACATGATAATTGTGCAACACCAATAAAAATTCAAGAATACTTCGCACTCTACGTATCTTTGGGAAACAATCCAAGATATACTGATTTTATCTAATTATCTAACAACGTGTAAAACAATATTTGTGTGTGTGTGTATCGAAGGTCTATCAGTAAAAAAACTTTATCCTTTCACGTTGCTGTTAGAAGGCATTGATAAATCAAATAGTTTTACAAAGGTTATTAAATTTCGAATTATCTCAAAACAAGATCAGAATCCCTTTGAATGTTAACCCTACGGGGATTTCATTTGACTTTTGCTTTAATCCAGTGTTTGCTTTTTGTTTTCATTAATTGCGTTCGTACTTGAAGTTATTTTAAATAATATCAATTTATCTCTTCGTAAATTTTACCAATACTGAAACCGTCATCAATAATTATCAGCGTTTTTAATGTTCTAGGTATAAATTAGTATTTGATTAGTAGCTACGAGTACTTGACGTTATTAAAATATTATTTCCCTAAAGAATATGAATTATAAGAGAAGCATCAAAACATCATATAATACAAAGGAAGACTAAAATAATGTAAAAATTTATCCAGATGTATGAAAATTCTTGTTAGATATACGAAATTAGTCTCCTAAATTTCTACGCGTAGCTTAAATTTTTCATTCTTTTTACACTTCAAAATAAAAAGAGCGAAAAAAATACTTATCTCGCTCTTTTACGAATTAAATTTTTTAAAAAAAATCTGAAAAACTGTTCTTGCAATTATTTCCAAATTGTGTAAATTTCAAACACCTTTTAATCAAATGTTATATTGAAATGGTTATCTGTATAGCAAAAACAATATTAAACTTTTTTAACTTGATCATAGTATCATCAATTTTGACAAATGGTTATCAATCCCTGAGTTTATATATGTGTGCAATAAAGATAAATACTTTTTTGCACTTTGAAATGATTATGCAAAAATTACTCTACACAATTAGTTTTCTACAATAATTTCTACCAAAACTTTACAATCATTTTAGATCAATCCATTTTTAGCCCCAAATGAGAATTTTTATTCTTGATGGAACTGAAATTAATTCTATATTCTTGTTATAAATTTAATTTTTTAGTTATTCTCCTATTCTCGTTCAGTTTTTTTCAAATATAACGACCAAAAATATATAAAGGCGCTTAACGTATTAAACTAATTAAAATCACATTAAAAATAGGAACTTTTTGCTTAAAAGCCAGAAAAAAAGATTGAAAAATGCAATGATTCCTTAACATCACTTTCCGATGACTAAAAGGAAAAATATTCAATAGGCATCCTGAATTTTGAGGACATTAATTGAGAACAAAATACCGCATTTTTATCTTCAATACTTTGCAGTTTACAAAACTATTTTAGAAAATGTTTCATTTTTGTGAAATAACTTCCAATGAAAGTGAGTCGCTTAAAAATCACGTAAACTGAACATTCAGTGTTAGGGATAGCCTAGTGGTCAAGGTATCGGATCGTGGCTGGCGTGTCATGAGTTCGGGCCCAGTACCACTAAAGATCCGCGTTTAGGGTAGCGATGCACGTTAAATCTTTCAAGAGCTCAAACGTCCTTCCGTTGGTGTGCTAGTTAGGAGAGGGGGTGCTAGCTCAAGTGTCGTCCTCGTCACTTGACCATGGTTCAAAATTACGAGATCCGTCATCAAAAGCCCTCGTGTAGCTGAACAGTGTGACGTTAATATTCATTCGCTCCCCTATACGACGGGTCTTCAGTGGTACTAGGCTCGAACTCATGACACGCCAGCCACGAGTCTTATCTTGACCACTAGGCTACCACGGCCACCTCGTAGCTTCGAACTTTGGTCAGGTGATGAAGATGCATCTGAGCTGTGGCACTCCTTCACCAAACTTCCCTCCTACGCCAATATTAGATAGGACTTTGCACCTAGACTGATTTAATGTGCATCAGTTCTCTACACAGCGGATCTATAGTAATACTATGACTCGAATTCATGTTTCGACAGAAACACAATGCTACCTATCCCGAGTTCATGACCACTCAGCTATCAGGGCCACATAAATTTACGTGAAAAGAAATTTAAAAGGAAGATAGTTGATGACTTGTTCACATTAGCTTATAATACACATGTAGATTTTTTTCTTAAACTGAATCATTTGAGAAGCCACTGACAGTTGAATATTAACTGCTTATTATTAACTACTCGAAGTACAAATACAATTAAGATGGACTTGATGCAAGGGATTATTTTTAAAGCGAAGCTTACGTGTATATACGATTGATTACACAGTCTTCGTTTTATTCCTACAAATTTAACGCAATAATTACTTTTGCTTTTAAGGTGACATGGTACCCCCCAAATCATCAAACTATCGAATTTTTATTGGCTTATATGATACTTCGAATCATTATAAATATTCCTGCAAAATTTCAAAGCTTTACCTGCATTTTTTTATTAAGTTATGAAACAATTTTTGATGCTGGACAGCAGATTGAACAAAACTGTCACGCCCAGTTTACAGATCATTTGCTAGGAAAGTGCCCGATAAAAAAATGAATTATTTTTCTACCACGGTCAAATGAGACTAACATATGTAGAATTACATATTCAATAAATCATTTCAAGAAAGAATTGTGCAATGCATGCAAAAATTCTAGTTTAAGTATTGTTTACAGAAGATTAAATGGATTTGGTCAAGATTTAAAAGTTGTGTGTGATTTATGAAATTATGAATTGAAATTAAATTTTCAAAACGGATTCTCAAAGCACAAACGCTAAATCTCATTTTGATAACTGATAATTATAAATTAATTCGCAAGAATAGCAAAATTCTCCCATTCTTATATATTTGTTTTCGGTGATATATACACACTTGCTAGAAGTCTACGTTCACGTATTATTGCTTACATGAAGAACGGGGGAAAATTTAAACACTGGAGTTTGAAACATTTTTAAAACTATATTTTATTTAGTCCATTTTAAGTATTCAGAATAACAAAAGTAAATTTGGTTTGCTTTCATAGCTTTTAAAACAAAGACAGGTTTGTAGAGATACTAACAAAAATCAAGTAGAGAAAAAGTCTGCGTTCACTGTTTTAGTTGTAATTATAAAAATTATCTTGTGGTTTCTTCAGCGCTTATCTTCTCCCACATTGGTCCTTAAGAATACTCTTCAGCATATCTTTGCTAGATATATTGTGTTGACGAATCCTACGATACAGCAAATCTCATCGGTGTTCTATAGAAGTGATCCGCAACCCCCGGTCCGTAGATCAAATGGTCCGGGCCGCCTAAAGAACATGTAACTATTGCCATTTTATTTAAAGTGGTGCATTTTTTTCGGATTTGCGCAACTTTCCACGGTCATCTCTCACCTTATATTCCACGTTAAATCACTTTTACTCCTTTTTGGTGTAACTATATTTTATTCTGAAGGCCTATTTAAATATAACTTAATTATATAAAATTGTTAAATAAAAACAATCTCAAATATAAACAATCAACGTGTCCCACCCTCAGCGGGCTGCGGTAAAATGAACAAATGTTGACCGGGTGAGTGAGTGAATATTAACGTCGCACTGTGTTCAGCTACACGAGGTCTTTTGTGGTGACGGATCACGTAATTTTGAACCATGGTCAAGTGACGAGGACGACACCTGAGTTGGCACTCCCTCCTCCTAACTACCACACCACACCTTAGGGAGGACGCTTCAGCTCTCGACAGATTTAACGTGCATCGCTTCCCTACACGGCGGGTCTTTAGTGGTACTGGGCTCGAAATGACATGCCTGTCATGATCCGATACCTTGACCACTGGGCTACCACAGCCCCAAATGTTGACCGGTCTGCAGCAACAAAAAGGTTGCGAAGCACTGTTCTATAGGATTCAGATCAGAGGACTACGGGGGCATGTGCAGTTAATTTGGGGCATTATACAAGAGCCAAAGCTTCACAATTTTAGCGGGGTTCTTAGGATCGTTGTCATGTTAAAAACGAAACTATGATCATTTGCAGAGTTTGGTGGCACTTTCCTTTAAATTGTTTTTAGGACATCAAGGTAATCATATTTGTTCATAATTGATTCGATATACTCCAACCTGCCAACACCATTGCTCGCCATGCACCCCACACACTATGACTCCATCACCACCGTGCTTTACCGCTGGTACTAAATGCTCTTTTTGAAGTACACTGTGCAAGGTTTTCTCCATACCAATTTACGACCTTTTTATGCCAAAGATGCAAAATTTGCTCTCTTCAGAGAATATCACAGTCCTCCAGAACACAGGATGCTTATGTATATGCTCTTTTGTAAAAGCTGTCCGCTTAAACCGGTTGGTCATTGACATATAAGGCTTTCTGCGAGCCACTCGGCTACGGTGGGGGGTATCCGGCCTTTTTCAAGATTTTTCTTGCAGTAACCGCCCAAATGTTTTCTTAAACTTTTCGTGAATGCCTGTTGCTATTTAAGTTGCATTTAAACGCGAATTTTTCTTCACCATTTATATCATACTTCATTTTTCTCCGATTGTGAGTTTGGATGGACGACCTAAACGAGGTTTGAATGTGCAAACTCTTGTAGATTTAGAGTTCTAAATAACACGCTGGATAGATGAATACTGCTGTCCGACGGATCTGGCTATATCCCGACGACTCTTTGCATCTTTCCACATTTTCAGTGATTTTACGCTCACTGATATTTATTTCCTTCCTTTTACTTTCCATGTCCTTGGATTGCTTCGTATCTCACAAAAACGTAAAAACTATTGCGTCACAATTTTCTTAAGGGGGTCACTTCACGCAGCATTTCCCCTATCTCCGTAATGTTAAAAATGACCAAGTTTAAGGAACATTTTTTAAAAATTGGCTGGTTGTACAGTCATGAATTTTTTTTTGTGTGCATTCATTGTATTGTTTTTATTATTTAATGGGAGCATTTTTCAAAATTTTGATTAGTTTTTTTTTAAAAAAAATTCATATGTGGAGTAACACGTCAAAATTTTTAAAACGATGAAAATTCTTGTACATTTTAATCCATAAATATTTTTTGAATAATTTTTTTGACAAAATCTCTCGTTAAAATTTTTTTGTATAGTGTTAACATATGTGCAAAGTTTCAAGGCTGTAAAATAAGTTTTTTCAAAAATGTTCCTTTTGTGTTGAAATTTATACTTTTGAGAAATAGTGATTTAAAGTAAAAACTTACTATCAACTAATGCATACCAGAACTATAACTTGGATTGCTAGTGTCATCTGCAAGATCTTCTTGCCTACATTTTAATTGTTTGTTTTTAATTCTAGCTTCTTTGGTTCATTGTAAAACTGACTATTCTGCTTTCCTAATACACGAATGATCCACTTTTTGCAACGCTCGACATTTGTAAAATTCAGGGGTTGAATGTTTAATACATCTAAAACTTTTAATTTGGTAATGTAGCCTTGATTATATAAGTATATAGCTTCATGTACTATAGTTTTTGAAGTTCCCAATTGCACAAATACAGTTTTGGGAATTATACACCAAAAACTATTTCTGCTTTCACTAATATTTTGAGTTTTATCAAGCAAGCATCCAGATAAATGTTCAAGATTAGTGACCTCTAAATACTTTGTTTATGCAATTCCTAATTGCAATAGGTAAGCCGTGTTTATGCTTGTGTGTGTGTATGTGTAACCTTTCAGTATGGACATATATCTACACCACAAGTCACATCCCATGGGGCATAAACTGTGTCGTAGATTCAAATCTGTGAACATTTTATCAAAAAATATAGCCCAAATAGCTTGCCTTATGGCTGACAAATTTTCCCGAGTTGTTTTGAACAGCCAAAACATAGTATCTTTGCAATTTGTTTATTTCTGCATCTGTCAAGCCATTACGGCATCCTAGAGATTTTTTGTCTTTTAATTTTGATTTTAAGGCCCTAAATCATGTCCCCATCATTTTCTCAACATGATCAAAACATTCTAATTTTTCAATATTGACATATCTTTAGATTCTAAAACTGCTTTGTATGCTTTAGAGTTCCCATATAGTCCAAATATTGTGTATATCGTAAATTGTGTAATGTCTACGATATATTAGAGATACAAAAAAAATTGCACCTCTTCAACTTCCATTCCCCTACTATTTTCAATGTAACTCGCCGAACACTCATTGCTATGTACATCACTGTTAAAATTACATGAACATTTCTGCGATAATATTTTAGCATCAACAACTTTCCCAGTGCCCAAACTAACTGCCGTAACACCATTTAGAAATGTATAGGTTCTTTTTAGCCAGGTACTATTGATAGCCACTGGTACATTTGGTTATCCATTATTAAATGATATTGTTTCGGCAGCAGCTAAAGCCATAGACACTTTGGTTACTTTCTCTGTCGCATTATTTAATGTATGCATGAAATCGTAAAACCACTATGGTGTAGGTGACAAATGCATAACTCGCCAAAATATTTTTGCAACTGCTTCTTTTTAAATAGACCTCACATAGCATATGAAATTCTATTGTGTCCACTTCATATAATTTTGTATCTTTTTTAATTAACTACTGTTTTAGTAAACCTGGTATTAAGAAATGTTTGAATAAGACCACAAAAGTCACAACATATTAACAATTTTGTAGCCAAACCCTAGATTTGGCGACCAATATTTATGTGAATATACCTTGGTTTTTACATTTATTTTATGTAATTAATGTTGTTTCAAAGCACAAAAGAACTGTACAATGTCAAGAATTTCACAAAAACATTCAAATGAATCTAAAAAAGAAACACTCTTTATTAAACTTACCTAACTTAGATTTTAAAGCTGAGATTTATTTATGTTGAAATTGTCTGACTTATCAACATTTAAATCCACAAAAGTTTGGATTTTTGTACATTTCTTTCCAAACTCTTGTTTTTTAAACATTTTATTACTTAACAGAGTTTAAAAAACGTTTTGTAAGCGTTTCATTAATGTTTTTGATGGAAAACACTATTGCGCACGATAGCAGAAATTCGTTGCATTTAACGAGGTAAAAAATAGTCTGTAAGTAAACAAACATCTACAACTATTCACTTCACTTCTTTCCTGAATAAGTTGCTGATCAAAATAAATTATTTTAATCAATTTAAACCATTTGATAAGGCTGAAAAGTAGCATGTGTCTTTTGCTTTGATTTGAGAGGGCGTGGCAATCAGCGGTTTTGGGGTTTGACAGATGTAAACAACTTTTTTAAAAAAAATATTAAAAATACTTCTAAATAAGCTAGAGCAAAAATTTAAACTGCATTAGAAAGAAAAAGAATGGCATTTTATGTTTCAATCAAAATTGAAAAATCTATTTTTTCATGGATTTTCGTGAAGTGACCTCTTAGCTATTCCAGGAATCAAGAATATTCAAATAGTGAACACAGACTTTTTCTGCCTACTATTTGTGTGTTTTGCTACAAAACTCCAGTTATCTTAAGTAGTTTTAATTCAAAATTAACGAATTCATGCATGCTCAATATTTAAATAATGGCAAACAAATTGATGAAATTTTGTTAGGAAAAAAAATTATATTTCTATTAAATTTTATCTTTGCTGTATGATTTCTTATGAGTGAACGCAGACTTTTTCTAGCAAGTGTATATATCCCCCCAAGTACGTAAAATTCAACACAATTATTAAAATATTTTAGGATATTTATTTAAACAAATGTACAAATCTAATTCTTCGATTTTGGTATATTTTACATATAAATTGTTATTTTTATTAATGAAAGTTTTATTTTTGGAGGGTTCGTTGGATTTAGCTTTCATTCTTGTATAATATTTAACATGCGAAGGCTTTAAAAGTCATAGAAAAATTAAAAAATTAGGGCATGTGCATTAGTTAAGTTGAAAGACTGAGCATGTAATTAGCTCTGAGGTGTGTGTATTAATTTTTGTATAATTATTAAGGTAAAAGTTTTATGAAATATTGATCTTTCACCCCATTTGTTTTCTTCTATATATTCATTATACTAGTATACTGTTCAGTTACTCTACATTTTTGCAATTTCTTATGGTACGTAGGTTTAAATAAGCTAGTTAACATTTCATTAAAGTTTCAGACTATTCGATGAATATTATATTATGCTATTCATGGAATGAAACCTTCAAACTAATATTTCTCCATGTTGAATTTTTGATCACATACTATCATTCAAAACCCCTAAGGCATTTTTGGTAATTGAAATAGGGATGTGAAATTTTTTATAAATGTTCTGAAATGTATGTTTTGTAAAACTTGTACGGAATTAGCTCTACGATTGGTAATTTTTTTTAAAAAATTTCAAAATCGAAATTAATGCTTTTGAGAATTTTTGTATGTTTCACAATGAAAAAATTAATATAAATTTAATGAGCAGCAGCATAAATAAACCCAAGCACAGTTTTATATAGTATATTATAAGGTACTTCGGAAAATAATTTTGAAAGAAAATATACATACTTAAAAAAACTCATAGGAATTTTCAAAAAATGCTTAAAAAAAACTTAAGTTTTACATTTTACAAACATTTTGCAATAAATTTGAAATTTTTAAAAATGAATCTATTACTTAATAATGACATTTATTAAATACAATTAAAACCAAATTTCAAAAATTAAAAATAAAATTGTAAAGATGGTACCCAGTCCGCCTGAATATATAATTATTACAATTTACGATACTTAATTCTTTAACATTTTGGGTCTAAAAATGGTTGTGTGTTATTAGTTCTGTTTGTTCAATTGCACTTATTTTTCAGCCAAATCTTTATTTTTGGCAGAGGTTAAAATTCTTTATGATAAAAAATATCGAAAACATTTTTACATAACTATTTACATTTTCAGACACACACATTCTGCACTTTAAAATGCTTCTCAAATATTAATTTTTTAATTTATAAACATATTTTCCATATTTAGAATTTATACGTAATTGCAAACCTGGTCCGTTTATTTAAGTTCTTTTCGAAAAAGTATTACTTAAAAAATTTTTAGGAAAATAATTTTGTGTTGATTCGAAAAGTAACTTTTCCATCTAAAAACATGGCAAGGAATGTGGGAAAAATATCTACACATAAATGATGTCAATAATGCAAAACAATAATGCGGCAAAAGTACTCGAAATCTTTACAATGAACTGAAGTTAATTAAATTAAGCCGAAGAAAAATTTAAGCTGAAATTAAATGTAAAAACTTGTTGCTCATGCTTAAAAGTCAGGAATTCAAGTGAAAAATGCATATTCTTAAGGGGGGTTTCACCAATGTAGTGAATTAAAAAAAATCACAATTTTTTTTTTTTTTTATCATGAATTGCTTTCTTAACATGTCTAGAATACGGTAGTAAAGTGATGTTTTAAAATTCGAAGTCGTTATAAAGAAGCAGCTGTTCGGCGTGCGAAGTTAAGATTTTCAGTGTTTTTTTTATCGGACTTGAAACTTTAAACGCGTTTTTCTCAAAACTGTGTTTTTCAAATTTTCCTCCATCATATCTCAAGAAAGGTTTGACCGAATGACTTCAAATTTATAGGGTAGACTCAACACAAATATGCTCACCAAATGTGTGTGTGTGTGAACTACGATCATTCAAAAATTCAAAATATTTCTATTTTTGATAACAAAAGCATAAGAAAAAAAACACATGAAATTCGAAACTTTCTTCAGAGGTCTACCAAAAATTCAATTTTTGATATTTTCAAATGAGTCTAGTTCATTCGGTGCATTTAAGCTTATACACTATAACGCCGTTCTTTTCTTTTTTTTATTTCAAATAAGCCAATCAGCCGGAATCGTGGAGGAAGTGAACACTCATTTTTTTCGAGGCGGGAGTGTTCAGAGCGCTATAACTCACGTTCTATTGGATATTTTCGGCTAAATATATATAAACACTCTAAAGCAGTGTTTCTCAAACTGTGGGGTGCGTCCCCTGGGGGGCGCGAGCATATCGAAAATAAAAGATTTCAAAAATAATTAGTTTACTGGAATGAATTAAAACAAAATACTTTCAGACATAATAAAAAATGCACTTTTACTCTGATATAATTTATAGGCGCGCGCGAGCGATATTAAGTCAGCAAAAATAAATTCTTCAATACCTAATTAGCTATCTTTGATCCTATAACCAAATAAAAAAACTTTTATTTGATTTGCTGTAATCCCATGATGAGAGTTTTTATTACGCTTCTTTTTTATAACCTAACATACTACTCTTTCAGAGAAAAAACAGATCCCAGACCCAGAATCGAAAAAAATTAGGAACATAAAAAATTCATCACTGTCATTATTTTTGAAATACTGCACATTCTAGCTGTAATCTGTTTGACCTTCTAAGTTATTGGTACAGTTAGTTATGACCCCTCTCTTATGTATTCTCTGTTTCGCTTTTTTCCATGCAAAAGAGTTTTATGATATTTGGAAAACCACGGAGAGCACACACACACACACACATGAAGAATTACTTGGCCAAGACATTTTTATAAATATTCTCAACATATAAAGTATAACGAAAAACGTTTCACACGATTTTTTTAGCAGTAACATGCATATTATCATAATGAATATACTTTTTACCCGGAAGTGGTCGCGCGGGACACACAGATTACGAAATCGTTAATTCTGGCAAAACTGTTTATTTATTACCAAAGAAAAATAGGAAAGTCCTTGAAAGTAGGTAAGTAAACTTTCTCTTAATTAAATTATTCTCTGGAATCATGATTTGTATCGTGTACAATAAAATAATTATAAAAAAAAGGATTGGGGTGACTCAATAACCCCGACAGTATCGAGTGCGCGCCTGCTCCCGGGTTAAAACATGTTGAAGTCTTTTCGCTTTAAATATTAAAAATAATACAATTATTCTTCATCGATATTTTATATTATTGATCATTATTTAACATCAGTAGCGCACACAAGGGGGGGTACGGACCCCCCAAAGCCCTTGATTTTTTCCGATTGATTATAATTCTAAGTTTATAGTACGCAAAATTTAATTAAGTATTTGTTATTAATGATTAATTTTATTAATTAATGCTAATTATTTATTTAAGAATTAGTTTTTTACTTTGTTTTGTTCCCGAAAATCGACAAAATCAAAAGGAACCTGATACAAGATTGGTGAACTTTCGACCCCGGACCCCCCTTGAAAAATTCCTTTGTGCGCTACTATTTAACATCAATTATGAATGCTAATTCTGTGAGGCTTAAAATTACAATTCACTTAAAACTAATTATAATTTGAGCAACCATTTAAAAAAAATCATTTTACGATTTTGTAAACATTGTCGAGCACTTGGCTTTGCGCTTCCCTTACAATTCAGCTATTATATCAATAATGTTTTATTTTCTTATAAATGAACTCGTGCAAAGAGCGGGCACTTCAGCCGGTATACTTTTAATTTATCAGTGCTGCACAGAATATTTTATAACTAATTAATTAATACTAAATTAAGACTAAGTTTAATAAGTATTAACGACTTCCATGGGCTTGTCTTGCAAAGCAAAGTTTTTATAAGGAATGCTTATGATTAGAAATTGACCCTCTGAGTTCTTTTTCTATATTTAGCAGATATCTATATTTTGTCTTCTAAGCAGCTACCGCATTTTGCAATATGTTCAATTTAAAAATTAGAGAAAGGAAAAATAACATAATAATTATCCTATTATTTTATTTATTTATTTATTGTGCTTAAAAGTAGTATACAAAATTTAATACTTATGTTACTAATTTGTATGGTTTATAATTAAGATCGCCTATTGTAACTTTAGCGTCAAAGTGCATTATTATTGCATTCAGTACATTATTAATGGCGCGAAAAAAATTGTGATCAAAAAGGAAAGTATTGAAAGTTTGATAAACACTGCTCTAAAGATACATATAAGTAAATGATAAAAAGCGTAAAGTTCTATCATTTTACTGGTCGTCAAAAATATTTTCTAAAAATGCTTAAAAAATAGGCCGCCCCATGGGTGAACCCCCCTTTAAAGCAAACTATAATAGCTAAATATGCCATTATTCTCAGCAATAAAATGAAAAGATCAAAATGACACTTATGTCGCATATGGGGTAAATAATCTTCATCTATTCTTCATTTGGGCTATTTGTTTTTGATTGAAAAGAAAGTGATATTCAAGAACATACAAAATATTCCGAATTAACGGAATTTCTTTAAAAAGACATATTTTCCTTCAAATTCAAACTAGAAAAAAGATGCATGTATTATTAATATATATAAAGCTTGGGAATATAAAGAAATGTTCCTAAATACAAGGTACAAAAGAGTATTTATATATGTATAATTTGGTTTCTTATACCATATAAGAACTAGTTTATTGACTAGCATTTATGGTAATTTAAGGTATCCGACTACGTTCGGAACCGTTATTTTGCAAAAGCGTATAAATGGATAATATTTATGATATTTAGTGTCACTTATTGTTAGATTAGAAAATGTATATAAATATGTCTTAAATAATTTTTTATTGTAATACTATTAAGTACAATACTTTGACAAAAAATTACCCATTTTCAAAATATTCTCAGTTTGTGAAAAATGCTTCTATTATAATAATATTTTGCCTGTATATAGCTCGAACCTCTGTACAGAGGCTCAACTAGAATTTTTGAAGTATATAACTTGGAAGTGGGTTTATCCATGTTTTACGACAACAAAGATAAATTTTAAGAAAAAAACGCCGATAATATTTTCAAATTGTTGTAACTCTGAAAATAATGGGAATTTTTCAAAAATCATAGTTGAGCCTCTGTACAGAGGTCTGAGCTATATACAGGCAAAATATTATTACAGAAACATTTTTTACAAATTGAGAACATTTTGAAAAAATGTTATTTTTTTGCCGAAATGTTGTATTTAAATAATTTTTTTGTCAAAATGTCCTTAAAATAATTTTATATATGTATTCTAATCTAAGTGACTAAATATCATAAAAATTATCCATTTATGCACCTATAAAAATCTCGGTTAAGAACGCAGTCGTATACCTTAAGGTAACTACGTTTGGAACCATGATTTTGCAAAAGTATCATAAATCACTACATTTTTAAATATTAAGTGACACCTGCATTAGAATATTCATATAAAATTGTCTTAACAATACATTATTTCTGTATTTTTACATGTCTATTACAATACAAGTTATTTAAATGTAATTTTTTTAGAAAAAAAATAAAATAAGGACATTTTCCAGTCTCTTTTCATGGAAACTTTTCCTATAGCAGTAATACCTTGTCTATATACTCGTATAGCTAAAACAAGTCCTAGTTTAGGCTCAGTATAGAAATCCAAGCTATATATAGCCAGAATATTACAGAAACATTTTTCATGAAAAGGAGAATATTGAAAAAATACGTCATTCTTTCCAAAAAAATGGGTTTTTATTTTAATTACATACTCAATATCAAAATTATATATTTCATAGGCTTTTGCAAAGTTACGTTTCCGAACGTATTCACTTTAAAGTAGAATAGGCAAAAATTTAAAATAATTTTAAAAAACCAACATAAAGATTACAAATTAAATTATTAAAATCTTTCTGATTTCACTAGATTGCACGAGGGACAATTCTAACTATCGATTCTACCCCTAACACTAATTTGCCGATCTGACAAAAGGATAATTCTACTTGTACATCCTCTTAGAACATTCTAAAGCTGAATACTTTGGATTTGTGATAAAAAACGAACAAATAATGTTTCCCACCATTCGATTTCTTTTTTCAATGTATAAAATACATTTTTTAGCCGAATTTAAAAAGAAGGCAAAAAGACAAAATTTTCAGACTATATCATGGTATTAAAAAAATGACAGAATTCTAGGTTATGAATACATAAAAACTTGTTGGAAAAATAGCACGAACACATTTCCACTAATTTTAATACACAAAACTATTTTCCCATCTCAAAAATACGAACAGAATAAAGTGTTTTTTTTCCAGGTATAGAAGTTTAAGTTGGCATTACTTTCCAAGATGGCGACCGATTTAACAGCTGTCAAGTGATTTATTCTCTGTTTGGTTTGGCAATTCATCAAAACGATCGTCAAGCAAGGCGTAGATTCGTCGAATGGGCCCAAAACGCGATTGCCGTTGTTCCCGATTTTCATAAGCGAATTTTGTTTAGCGATGAAGTGCACTTCTGGTTGAATGGCTACGTCAACAAACAAAACTGCCGCATTTGGAGTGAAGCTAATCCACAAGTGTATGTCGAAACACCGTTACATCCAGAAAAACTGACTGTTTGGGGCGCTTTATGGGCTGGTGGAATCCTTCTTCAAAAACGATGAAGGCCACAACGTTACAGTCAATGGTGATCGGTATAGAGCCATGATTACTAACTTTTTCATTCTTGAATTGAACAATCATGATGTCCAGGAGCTGTGGTTCCAACAAGACGGCGCAACATGTCACACAGCTCGTGCCACAATCGATTTATTGAAAGACACGTTTGGTGACCGCCTAATTTCACGTTTTGGACCTGTGAATTGGCCTCCAAGATCTTGTGATTTAACACCGCTAGCTTATTTTCTGTGGGGCTATGTAAAGTCATTGGTCTATGCGGATAAGCCACAAACGCTTGACCATTTGGAAGACAACATTCGCCGTGTTATTGCCGATATACGGCCACAAATGTTGAAAAAAGTCATCGAAAATTGGACGTCAGATTGAACTACATCCGAGCAAGCCGTGGCAGTCATATATGCCAGAAATCATTTAAAATGTAATGCCACATGATTATATTTCGAATAAAAAAAATTCATGTCAATCGAATAATACATCGTTGTTTTATTGCAATTTAAAGTTCTATACCTCTAAAAAACACCCTTTATTAAAAACTTGCAGCATAACATATGTGCAGAAAACTTTTTTAACTTCATATCTGTTTAATTTTAGTTTGTTTAAAAATGCACTATTTAATTCAAAATAACCAAAATTATGGAATATAGAAAAAGAAAAATTGATGTGTGTGTGATCACAATTTTTTCGATTCAACCATGATGCGTAAAATTAATGAAATGGTATATTTGGTAATTCTAACGACTGAAACAAAAAATATACTTAAGAGCATAGACTAAATAATGACAGTTTTCTCTCCATTTTTAAGTCAACTGAAATCTATATAAGCTTACCTAAGTGTTGAGCAAACACAGTGTCAGTCCGTTATCTTCATACGCACACAAAATTCAGAATCAAATCTGTGTATTTGAGTGGATACAGCTAATAATCTGATAATACATTGAAATCATCGTATCAGATAAAAATTACCCCTGGGGATTAGAAAGTTACCTTAAATATATATATAGATATTTGCCTAAATATCTCTTTGTACTATATAAAGTTTCGGAAAGGCAAATTAAATTATGAGAAATTTCGAGAAACATTTTAAAAATGATAACCATACATAAAACTTGAGCTCTTTGAATGTGTAGTTACAAATTTTGAAGAAATTCAGTCTCAGATTTGATAAATTAATATTGAAACAAAGAAAATTTATACTCGAGTTACTTTATACAACCGTCAACAGAACACACATTGCTATTTCTTCAAGCACATTTAAATTCTAACAAACTTTGTAGGATTTAAAAAGCTATATCTTCATCACAGAAATAGAATAGCTACACGAGCTTTCTTTAATTTTTGATAATTTTGAATGTTGTTCGTTTAACGTTAGGTAATGCTTCAATTGTTTACCAAGTTGGATGAAATCAATACAGATTTAATTTTAAAATATAGTTATCTCTGATCACACACGCATATCTGAAGAAAAAAATTCAAGCAAATTAAAAAAAAATAAATCGAAGCACAATTACTTTTGTTTCGCGCAATAACCTATGACGGCGAGGATCTAACAATGCGTAATACATCTACCACGTAATTCCCACAGACAACAAAAATAACAATCATTGATTGCAACAATAAGTTGATAAGCTTTGGAACTAGAATGTGATGCCCACAATCATAACTTTAATTTTTTCAATTTATAGTATTCTTTTGAAAAATTTAATTGCTGATACAAAAAAAATCCATTAAAAAAACTTCGGCAGAAATTACTTCTTATATATAAACGTATTTTGCCACATTCATTACTACTATTCTTACTAATTTGCTCCATCTGCTTAAGTTCGAGTTATGTAATAAATAAAAACTTGATCCATACATCAACCAGTTTACGCCGCCTTAAACAAGGTGAGGTAAAAACATGTGTAAATAAATATTATTTGTCCCAGCTTAGTAGAATTCAGTTTTCTTTCTTCCGTTTCATTCCCTTAGAGGAATATTAACGTCACCCTGTGAAGCAACACGAGGGCTATTGGGGGTGGGGGTCGTCCTTTTGAACCTTGGTCAAGAGACGTAGACGACACCCGAGTTCGCATCCGCTCCCCTTCAAATTACCACACACGACCAACGGGAAGACTGAGTTCAACAGATTTACGTGCATCCGCCTTCACTATACGGTGCGCCGTATAGTGAGGGTCTTCAGTGGCGCCAGAACTCGAATCCGCAACACGCCGGCCACGAGTTTCTGACCATAACCCTTAAGCTACAGTGGCCACTACTAATATCTTGAAGGGAAGGAGAAGGCATTTTTAGCCCATATACTCGACATATCAGGAAAATTTATTCTCGTATAATTTTGTAAAATAATTTAACATCTCTCTCTATATATAACTTGATCTAAAGATGGAATTTTGTTTCTCTATGGAAATTATTCTTCTCTGTGTTTCAATTTCTGGAATTGCTTCGCTATCCTGTAAGCCAGGGGTGTCAAACTCAAAAGCTAACTCGGGTCCAAATAAACAAGGTTTATCTTTAGGTGGGCAGCAAAAAATCAATATTCATAAAAATGTAGGTTTGCTTCGAACAAAACATTATAATAAACATGTATAAAAGAAAAGAAAATTAATATTCCTATCCTAACACTTGTCATCTTTTTTTTGCTATCTTTCCCACTTCGGGATCATTTTTTTTATTTCGTTATATATTATTGTGTGGGAATATATTGGCCGGGCCGCAAAAATGTTCATTATGGGCCACATGCGGCCCGCGAGTTTGACACCTCTGCCGTAAGCCAATGATTGCTATTGGCTGTTTTGAGATAGTTTAAAAAATCACTTCACTCTGCAAAATTATTCCTAAAAACCAATTTGTGAAACATCTACGGGTTTTTTTTATGTAAGCACAAAAACGTTATCCAGATATTATATTTACATGAAAATGTGAAACATGATTATACTTTCTAATCACAAAAATATTTATACTTTGAATTTCACACAGAATATCGTAAAGGCATTTTAATAGCAGCTATATTAATGGTTAAAAATTTATACAGTACTTAATAAATTTTTCTAGCAATCATTTTTAAATGAAAAAATACAGATGTTTGGAAAGCAGTATTATAAATTTACTTTGCTTCAAAATAGAATAGAGGCAGTTGAGAAATATTTCCCCAATTTTAAAACTGGTAATTGTATTTAATTAAAGCCTTATCTGCATTTTTTACGCAGAATGTCAAAATAGAAAGTATGTCAAACAAAATTATGGAAACAAACGTTTAGGAAGAAAAAGCACTGTCAAACCAATTTCTGTCAATGATATAACATTCATTTCCTTTATTACTTATTTCAGTTTATTATGTCTTAATATATTACTGTATTTTCTCACATTTCTGTTCTGTAAAATATAATTTTATCCATCAACAAAGAATATTTGAACAAATGCTTGATAAAACTACATGCGTCATCTAAAACATTTTAATATTGCTATTTTTTTTCTTGCGATTTTACTTATTTTATGTCCAAAACAAAAATAAACAGTTACACATTAATATTTACTCTTAGCAAACTTAGGATCCTTTAAGATTTAGGAGAAGGCGTTATTAGTATTAAATTGTGTCGAATCATAACTTAACCACCTTCATCATAACACGTCATCATAAGGCTTTTTTTAATACACGTCTTTTTTGTCGAAGTGTAAACACACAATATTTTGAACTCCAAATATGTCATGATATTAAAACGCAAATTGTGGGAAGCTTTACTTTTCTGCTTCCATTTGAAGAAAACGCAGCAGAAAATCATCGATTGCTTTGTGAGGCTTCTGGAGACCATGCTCTATGAATTTCAATTTAAGAGTTTTAGTTCAATAGGTTCGAAAATGATTTTGACACAGAGGATAAAGATCCTCATAGGAATGAGTGAGTAAATATTAATGTCGCACTATTCAGCTACTCGAGGACGTTTGAGCTTCGTCAGATTTAACATGCATTCTTCCAAAAGCGCAACTTTTAATTCCTGGGGGTGGGGTCCTGGGAGAGGGCTGCTCTAAGAAATGGCTCTTCCTAGAACATCCCAAACACATACAATAGGATTGAGATCCGGACACCCTGACAGCAGCAGTTCTATACGGCGAATATCCTCTTTCTCAAGAAATTCATCAACAATGGAGCTCTGTGTGGACATTACGTGCGCATTATCGTCCATAAAAAATGTAGTCCGGGCTCATAGCACCCTGGAGTGAGTGATTATTAACGCCGCACTGTTCAGCTACACAAGGACTTCTGTCGACGGACCACGTCATTTTGAAACATGGTCAAGTTACGTGGACGACTCCCGAGTGAGTTAATATTAACGTCGCACTGTTCAGCTACACGAGGGCTTTTGGCGACGGACCACGTAATTTTGAACCATGGTCAAGTGACGTGGACGACTCCTGAGCTGGCACTTCCCCCTCTCCGAACTACCACACCAACGGGAGGACGTTTGAGTTCTCGACAGATTTAACGTGCATCGCTTCCCTACACAACGGGTCTTTATTGGTACTGGTCTCGAACTCATGATATGCCTGCCATGATCCGATGCCTTGACCACTGGGCTACCGCAGCCCTCATAGCACCCAGGAAGAACCTCTCGTAGGCTTCAAGGACCTCATCCCTATAGCGCTGTGCATTGACAGTACCCGCATCGAAGAAGTACAGTGATGCATGATTGCGAAACATTATGCCACCCCAGACAACGATTCCCTTCCCACCAAATCTTTTGATTTCTGTTACGTAGGAGAGATGGAAATGAGCTTTACTTTCTCTATAGGTAGAAACTCGAAGAGAATCATTGTCTGGTGATTCTCCGCTGATCACTGAAAGGAACAGTCTCCATTCTTGTGGTGTCCACATGTTTTCGGATTGCTGTCAAAGGGTCCCACATGACAGGACACTGGGTGTAAATGTTAGTCTCGGCTAGACGTCTGTAGGCTTTTTTCTTGGGAAATTCTTTTTCCAAGCACAGCAGAATGGTTACGAGCAAGCTAAGGAGCTGTTGTTTGCCTTTGTCGTCATGTCCTTTATACCAAGTATCAATCCTTTGCGTTGCCATTACTCTGTAGTGGCCTTTGTGGACCATGCTGGTGATAGTACCACTTGTAACCCTCGAGCCTCCTCTTGAGACTGGCCAGCTTCAAGCCTTCCAAAGGCTTTTCAACTCAAGAAATCGTTTAAGGGATAATGAGAGCTCCTCGCCTCAAACAGGCTAACCTGTTTGTTTTATTTCAATATTTTCAAAAACTGCAGACAAAAATCCCAAGTGTTTAAAGAGTCTCAAACCAACAGTTCTGCAAAAACCAACGCTAAACTTATTTTCCTAAGCCAAAAATTGATATTGTGTACTACCAGTTATTCAAAATATAAAAAAACACAAATTCTATCAATTTCATTGATAGAAATTTAGAATTATGTCAAAAACCCTGTTTGTGAACTTAATTTTAGACATGAATGTAAATTATAGGCTACTGGCAATGAGCAACGTAAAGTTAAATTTATTCGTGTAAGAAATATATCCCTTCCTCATCTAAAGCGCATGTTAAATTTCAGTTGAAAAAAGTGCTTATAAAATGATTTTAAAAATAAATATCTTGTGTATGAAAGAAATATTGTTTATTCAGCAAGATAATTAACACTTACAAGATTGGCTTTGAATTTTTGCTTGGAAGATGAATTGAAATACACTGGTGTGCAGAAATTAAGGATTAATTGAAAATTTAGCATAACCGTGAAACCGAATGGACCTAAAGATCGACTAGGATTAGTGAGTAAGTTATATTTACGTCGCACTACAAAGCTGCATAAGATTATTGGTGGCGGACCTCGTAATTACGAACCATGGTCAAGTGACGAAGATGACACCTGATCTCTCTACTAACTTCAAACAAACTGTAGGACGTTTGAGCCTTGACATTAAACGTGCAGAGGCCTCCTATGCACAGTGGGTCTTCAGTGGCACTAAGATCAAACTCGTGACGTACCATCGACGAGTCCTTTACGTTGATCCCTAGGTTACTGCAGCCACTCGACTAGGGTCAGATGCATATTATTGGGTCAAATATAGAGCATGCGTATATATGCTGTATGACCGCAAGTGTTGGAAGGGTATTAAGCACGTTGGGCGGTATATTCTCAGCGTCTTTGTGGAAATTATCGCACGGAAGTTTATCAGTTTACGCGATATCGAAATGCTGCCGCAGTATATGTTTAAAACACAATCTTGTAGATGATATTTGGATGACCTTAGCCGTGGAAGGTCAAAGTGTGACTAATGTGGCTGTGGAGTTCAAAAACGCTTGCATCATTGTTTCACGAATTCGTACAGCATTCCAAACGCAGGAGCAGTCTCGAGAGTTCAGTAGAAGTTGTTCAGGAGCATCTACAGGGAGAGACGACCAGTACAGTTTTAAAGGCAAGAGGAAACAGACAGCGGGAAAAACCGTAAGGTATATTCTTCAATCTACTGGATGATAAATACAATGTTTTACCACGGTCAGGATGGTGGCAGTTTTGCAAAACGCGGCTATGGTGTTGTGTCCCACTAACACCTACTCATTTAAATTTACGCTTTCCGTGATGCCGAAAACAAGTGGACAGATCAACCACTAGGTTGAGTACGTTTTACAAATGAGAGCCTATTTCGTCTGATTACGGATACATGCTCATTTGGAGAGAGCAGGGGAAACACGCATTACCCCCACAACACCTAAAGGGACCGGTGTAGAGGTAATGATTGTGCTTTACACGGTGCTGACCTTCAAACCTTCCAAAGAGGATCAGTCACTGGTGCTTGCTAATGCACCAAGGTTTTCCTTCCTCGTTGTCTTTTTAAATATGCTATGTATCCTCAGTTCCTCTTCATGGACGACAACGGTACACCTTATTGGACAGTCTATCGAAATGCTGTTAGAGAATGAAAATATATAACGCATTAATTAGTTTAAGAACTTCGACTCTATATCCAAATGAACGTTCGTTGGACACTCTAGGGAGACCCTTGGCAACACATAATAAACAATTCCGTTGTTGGGTTTGACTTTGTTGGAGGAATAGGAAGCAATGACAGTTCTTGGGCAACCTCTTGCTCAGTATGGATGATGTAAATCCTACCTAGCAATTCAAGAAGGAACCCATCCCCAACTAAGACTGTTTTTTTTGCCAGCTACCAGTCACATCTACTAGTTTTCTGTCCAATTATTCTGGAAGATAGGTTTTCATTAAAGATCCTTTCTTTATCCATTCGATTTCTTTTTTGGAACGTTTTGTTTACTATTACCATGTTCTTACATTTGGGGAATCTTATGGTGTTATTTATAGGGATTTTTATGACGTTATACACTGCTGGACAATTGCTAAGGACGGATCACAAATTGCTATGTAGCATAACATTAAGCGAGACATGAGGCCTAGTAGGATAAAAGATAGTTGCCACACTGTTCAGACATTAGAATAAAGAATATTTTTTGTTCTGGAAAGAGTACAAAAGCTGTGAAACATCTGAAAGAAACAAAAATGTTCATTTGATCTGCGTACGGAGAAATGGAACAATGCATCTAAAGGTCAGCAGGCACCTTAAAGAAAGGTATCAGTACGGGATATGTCCACCGTGGAGTGTGATGCAACATTCCACACGTCGTACCATACTTTGCACAACATTATCCAGCAGCTGTTGAGGCCATTTATCGCATCCCTCTGTGAGTGCACGGATGAGGGTGTTCTTGTTTGTCGGAGGATAGTTTCGACCAGCAACTTGCCTCCCCAAAGCATCCCCCACATTTTCAAAGGGGTATACATCTGGAGAACGCGCTGGCCATACGAGACGTCGAATACCCTCGCTGTCTAGATAATCCTGAACAGCGAGTGTTTGATGACATGTTGCGTTGTCGTCCATAAAAACAAATTTATCACAGACAGCACCACGGAAAAGACGAACATGAGGAAGTAGAACTTCATCAATGTATCGTTGGCCCGTCATAGTCCCATTCGCAACCACATGTAGGCGCGTGCGGCCATTGATCATGATGCTGGCCTACACCATGATACTGCATGTCGGATATCGGGCCTTTTCCTGGATATTTTCTGGACGATAAGCAGTACCACTCTCGTGCCAGATCAGTTGGCGTCTACAATCCGATGACAGACTGAACCTACTCTCATCTGAGAATAGTACGCATGCCCAGTCCTGTTCAGTCCAATTGTGATGCTTTCGACACCATTGCAAACGGGCAGTACGGTGCTGTCTGGTCAGTGGGACACACACAACAGGTCTGCGTGCGTATAGTCCTCCTCCCCTGAAACGTCTGGCAACAGTTTTTCGGGAGATCTGCTTTCCTGAGGCAGCAAGAAACTGATTTGCCACCTGCTGAGCTGCGGTGCGCCTGTTCCTTTTTGGCTGATAGGACGATATATCCGTCTTCTGCAGGCGTCGTACTTCTAACACGACCTCCCCCGTACCGTCTACTACACATTCCAGTAGTTTTAAATGACTTCCACAGCCGTGAAACAACGCTGTGAGCGATGTCGAACTCCCTGGCAACATCTGTTATTTTTCGCCCTTCTTCGATCTTTCCAATAATTCGGCCACGCATAAAATCATCTATGTGATGTCGGGAAGACATGCAAAAGTTTTAAGTTCGTCTATTAAATCTTTCCTGTAAAACTTTGACTTGAAACAACAACTGTCCACACGCGTCAAAACCTTTAAAGCTCTTATGAACGCTATCACGTGATGAACAGACGTGGAAAAAAATTTGCATACTCATACTTCTTCTTACTAATATCCCGCACTTATTCTAATTTCCCACATTTTGCTTCCTTTCATTTTGTGGTTGCTATGGGTGATAGTGTTATCCGTCCTTAGCAATTGTCCAGCAGTGTATTATAACAGCCTCGTTTCAATTTTTTCAAACCAGTATAATAAGGTTAAGCACAGTGGCGTAACGGAAAATAACTGCCCCCCCCACGCAAGGTAAGGTCTTGGGCGCCAATCCGTATCTTATACAGAGGATTGCAAAACCATAGCAAAATGTATCTTTACACATCACGTAAAAAATATTTAAATATTAAACTTATAACTGAATAGAAAATCAACCAGAGTCTGAGTAAACGAAGTAAACAACGTATAACATTAGAGAGTATTTATTAAAATGGAAAATCTAAAAACTGTCGACAGATAACCTGGTAACTTCAATAAAACTCTCAGTTTAGTGCCGCATTTCTTCTTGTCTTATAAACAAAATACCAGTATAAGAACAAGAATATTAAATTCCATTTAAAAAAAGTTCTAATATTACAAGAGAGAAGCGATATCAAAATGTTTTAATAAAGAAACACGCCCTATATTGAAGTGTATTGAATATAAAAAATATATAGGTCTGTTCTATATAAAAACAATTTTATGAAACGTTTCTCTCTCTCTCTCTCATTATGCTTTATTTGATTGAATACTCATAAATCTAGGCCAAATTAATCATTGAAAAGGCTCTCTATGCTTTTCCAAGTATCGTAATACTATGTTACATGAAAAAAGCATAACAGCTGTACGTTATTTACGATTTGCTAATGAAAATGAAATACATGTAGGGGGGTTCTAAAGACGCAAATAAGTTACTCTGCTGCTTCGGTAAAAAGTATATAAATCATGTCTTTTTTTCTCCCTACAGCTAATGTAAAGTATATTATACTTAGAACAATTATGAATTTTTTATCTTCCTAGCATTTTATCCGATTCTCCGCCTGACTTTTGTTTTATCTGTTAGTAATTAAGGATTAGGAAGAGCCCACTAAAGAAAATATCTCTCATCGTGGGGATTACAGCAAATCAAACAATGCTTTTGATTTGGTTATTGGATCAAAGATATCTAATGAGCTTATTAAAGTTTTAATTTTGTATGACGCCAGATCGCCAATTGGAAAATCGCTTGAAAATTGTATTTTAAAAAATGTAACGTGAATTTTGAGAAAATCTACGCTAATGGCGTCAATCAGGGATCCCCTAGAAGCCTTGGGGCCCCCGATTGATTGATTGAATATTAACGTCGCACTATTCAGCTACACGAGGGCTTTTGGCGACTGACCACGTAATTTTGAACCATGGTCAAGTGACGTGGACGACACCTGAGCTGGCACCTCCCTCTCCTAACTACCACACCAACGGGAGGACGTTTCAGCTCTCGACAGATTTAACGTGCATCGCTGCCCTACACGGCGGGTCTTTAGTGGTACTGGGCTCGAACCCGTGACAAAGCAAGCCACGGTCCGATACCTATACCACTCGGCTACCGCGGCCACTTGGGGCCCCCGAAGTGCGGGGTTTGCGGGGGTGTACGTTACGCCACTGGCTATATACAATTTTTATTTTAAACACGTAGCTAATAGACTTTATTACTTCAACTTCTCACTAATCCCTTCATATATTAATTCTGCTTTTAAAGATACTTCATACAGGAAATGTACATAATATTTAAATGCAAGAATATAAGAACAGAACAGTGAAAGGAAAGAACACGAAAATCGATAAGAAATCGAAAATTCGGTTTGAGAGAATAATGCAATTCATTTAACAAAACACTGTTATAAACAGTAATTTAAAAATGTGATGTAAAATGCTTTTAGATCAGTTGGGAAACAATTTCATACTTAATCTCAGTTTTATAAACTGAATTTCAAAAGCTAATATTAACTTTTAAGGTCAAAATTAGTTTAAATAGTTTCAAGAGCCACAATTTCAATATACTTAGTTTGCATTCTGAAAACAATTTATATGAAAGCCTAAGAGTAATTTACAGAAGATGTGCTTAGTTTTTACAAAGTTTAAAATAATTTAATAATGAATTTAAAATTAAATTTAGAAGAAACTTTAGGCTGTCGTTTGCAACAATCCATGAGAAATAAATCTCATTGTTAGTAGTACATCAAATTAGTTTAAATATCAGTCAAATTTTAAATAAATGGGTAATTAGGAGAAATGTCCTAGGATATCAGTAACATAAATGGATAATTTTGAGAATTCGCTCTTGGTATCTATGAGAATATCATTGTTCCATTAATTTTGCCTTATATTTAGCTATCAATTATTTAATTCTTGAGCCATTTCCCTAGAAATTATCAATATATGAATCTTATTTTTTTCACAATTTGGTTAAATTTATTTTATTCTCAGTTTGTTGAAACATGGCTTTATAACAAAAGCAGAAAACCCTTTTAACATGTACAGCAGCATTTAGATTTGTAATTTAATTAGACCGAACTAATTCAAAACCAAAACCTAATAAAATACCATAATAGGAGCTCCAAGTAAATATTCAAAAATGTGTGTTATGTAATTAAGAGAGAGAAGTCAATTCTTGGACAAGAGAGAGAGAAAGTCAATTCTTGGACAAGAGAGAGAGAGAAGTCAATTCTTGGACAAGAGAGAGAGAGAGAGAGAAGTCAATTCTTGGACAAGAGAGAGAGAGAGAGGACAAGAGAGAGAGAAGTCAATTCTTGGACAAGAGAGAGAGAGAGAGAGAGAATCAATTCTTGGACAAGAGAGAGAGAGAGAAGTCAATTCTTGGACAAGAGAGAGAGAGAGAGAGAGAAGTCAATTCTTGGACAAGAGAGAGAGAGAAGAAGTCAATTCTTGGACAAGAGAGAGAGAGAGAGAGTCAATTCTTGGACAAGAGAGAGAGAGAGAGAGAGTCAATTCTTGGACAAGAGAGAGAGAGAGAGAGAGAAGAGATCAATTCTTGGACAAGAGAGAGAGAGAGAGAGGGAAGTCAATTCTTGGACAAGAGAGAGAGAGAGAGAGAGAAGTCAATTCTTGGACAAGAGAGAGAGAGAGAGAAGTCAATTCTTGGACAAGAGAGAGAGAAGAGAGAAATCAATTCTTGGACAAGAAGAGAATTCTTGGACAAGAGAAGAGAGAGAGAGAGAAAGTCAATTCTTGGACAAGAGAGAGAGAGAGAAGAGAGAAGTCAATTCTTGGACAAGAGAGAGAGAGAGAGAGAAAGAAGTCAATTCTTGGACAAGAGAGAGAGAGAGAAGTCAATTCTTGGACAAGAGAGAGAGAAGAGAGTCAATTCTTGGACAAGAGAGAGAGAGAGAGAGAAGAGAGAAGTCAATTCTTGGACAAGAGAGAAGAGAGAAGTCAATTCTTGGACAAGAGAGAGAGAGAGAAGTCAATTCTTGGACAAGAGAAGTCAATTCTTGGACAAGAGAAGTCAATTCTTGGACAAGAGAAGTCAATTCTTGGACAAGAGAAGTCAATTCTTGGACAAGAGAAGTCAATTCTTGGACAAGAGGAGTCAATTCTTGGACAAGAGAAGTCAATTCTTGGACAAGAGGAAGTCAATTCTTGGACAAGAGAAGTCAATTCTTGGACAAGAGAGGAAGTCAATTCTTGGACAAGAGAAGTCAATTCTTGGACAAGAGAAGTCAATTCTTGGACAAGAGGAAGTCAATTCTTGGACAAGAGGGGAGTCAATTCTTGGACAAGAGAAGTCAATTCTTGGACAAGAGAAGTCAATTCTTGGACAAGAGAAGTCAATTCTTGGACAAGAGAAGTCAATTCTTGGACAAGAGAAGTCAATTCTTGGACAAGAGAAGTCAATTCTTGGACAAGAGAAGTCAATTCTTGGACAAGAGAAGTCAATTCTTGGACAAGAGAAGTCAATTCTTGGACAAGAGAAGTCAATTCTTGGACAAGAGAAGTCAATTCTTGGACAAGAGAAGTCAATTCTTGGACAAGAGAAGTCAATTCTTGGACAAGAGAAGTCAATTCTTGGACAAGAGAAGTCAATTCTTGGACAAGAGAAGTCAATTCTTGGACAAGAGAAGTCAATTCTTGGACAAGAGAAGTCAATTCTTGGACAAGAGAAGTCAATTCTTGGACAAGAGAAGTCAATTCTTGGACAAGAGAAGTCAATTCTTGGACAAGAGAGTCAATTCTTGGACAAGAGAAGTCAATTCTTGGACAAGAGAAGTCAATTCTTGGACAAGAGAAGTCAATTCTTGGACAAGAGAAGTCAATTCTTGGACAAGAGAAGTCAATTCTTGGACAAGAGAAGTCAATTCTTGGACAAGAGAAGTCAATTCTTGGACAAGAGAAGTCAATTCTTGGACAAGAGAAGTCAATTCTTGGACAAGAGAAGTCAATTCTTGGACAAGAGAAGTCAATTCTTGGACAAGAGAAGTCAATTCTTGGACAAGAGAAGTCAATTCTTGGACAAAGAGAAGTCAATTCTTGGACAAGAGAAGTCAATTCTTGGACAAGAGAAGTCAATTCTTGGGCAAGAGAAGTCAATTCTTGGGCAAGAGAAGTCAATTCTTGGGCAAGAGAAGTCAATTCTTGGGCAAGAGAAGTCAATTCTTGGGCAAGAGAAGTCAATTCTTGGGCAAGAGAAGTCAATTCTTGGGCAAGAGAAGTCAATTCTTGGGCAAGAGAAGTCAATTCTTGGGCAAGAGAAGTCAATTCTTGGGCAAGAGAAGTCAATTCTTGGGCAAGAGAAGTCAAATCTTATACTTAGTTAACAAGGGGGAAATGGGAATATTTGAAAATATATACATGTTTTTGCAATTATGTTTCATACATCTCACATTCAGATAAACATTAAAGTGTCTTGTCAGATATACATTAAAGCGGTAAGAAAATAAAACTTTCAATTGGTATTTCTAATGAAAATAAAATCCATAATGGTGAGTTGATTTTAAAACATTCTTTAAAGAATTTCGAAAACTAGCATTAGTTGAATACACTGGAAAAAAAGCTTAAAACTTTCTTTTTATCGAATCGCTTGGCATTTTATTACAAATCGTGCTGAAAAGAAAGCTATGCTACGCCTGTGAGCAACTCAAAGAACAGTAATGGAGTGAGTATTTATTAACGTCACACTATTAAATAACTTGAGGTTTATTGACGACAGACTTTGTAATTATGAATCACAGTCAAGTGACGAGAATGACTTCTGAGCAAGTTTTAATGAACATTCACCTTTATAATTTATGCCTTTCCTGTCGCAAACACAATAATCATCCTGAGTAATTTTTTCAACTGTAATTTGATTTATAAATCGAATATTTTCTAAGGTGCTTATTATTAGTTCTAATTGAGTTCGATATTATTGAAACACGAGTTAAAGATTTATTAATCAGATTGAAAAACTGAGCATATATGACCTAAAAATCTGAACTAATATAACCCAGTCCTTTCGCCGAAGGCCAGTAGCAGTCCTTGGATCAAATAGTACCAGGCTACCCAAGGACCATAAAATTATTTCCATTTTATTTACTGTGATGTACTTCTCTCGGGTTTGTGCACATTTCCAAAGAAACCACTTTATATTCCATGTTAAATCACTTTTGGTACTTCACAATATTTTTTGGTGTAACTGTATTTTATTCTAAAAATATTTAGATACGATTAAATCAACATTATCAAACAAAATCAATGTAAAATATAAACAATAAACGTCTTCCCCTCAGCAAACGTTGACCGGTGGGCGGCGAGCGATAATAAGTTTGGGGAGCAATGATCTAGCCTAAACATAGAATAGCAATCAATATTTGGAACGAAGTCAATTTACTCTTATATACGCAATAATTCTCCTTTTAAATTTTCCTTCGAGAGACTTTAATTTATGATGATCTTGAATCCTCCAAGACATTATACGGTAATTAAATCTTTTAGTTTAACCCAATTGACGGGAAATATCCCGTTAACCACACAACTTTATCTCCTCAAAAACTGCCACGTTGACGCATTTTAAAGTAAGATGATGCAATATTGCATCAGCCTCCGATTCTGACCAATCACTGTATCAACCAACGGAAATCATGATTATCATAGCTTCCGATTGGGAAAGATTAAAAAGCCGAGATCTCCGGAACACAAGAACGCTTTTGTCCATTGTCTAATGGTCACGTATTTTTATGTTGCTGCTTTACGCTTTTCGCTTAGTGTTTGGAAATAAAATGTAAAGCTAAAATAAAAATGTCGCATCAATCCATTAAACGACTGCAACCAGATAAAGATATCCCAGTAACATGTTGATCCCAGCTAAAAATCGTCCCTACACATTGCTTCCTTTCAAGGGGTCAAAGGGGGGGTAGTACCTTCAGACGTTCAAAGAATCGATTTTTCAAAAAAAACTTTTAAAAATTTATAGAATATTAAGAACGTTTTAAAGCAAACCGCGTCGAAATCCGACAATAATTCCGTTCTCAGCAATGAAAATATAAATGTCAAAAAAGAATTGTCTTTAGAAAAATGTGAACAAACAAATTACTCGTTAGCTTTGATGTATTTTGATCGCGGATATTTGTTTTATCTCAGCATGGTGCTTGGAAACAATATGAGGGCTATTGGCGACGATTCTCGTAATCTTAAATCATTGTCACGTGATGAGGATGACAACTGATTTGACACTTTACTTACCAGTCTCTGTTCGGATTTGGAATGTACGCCATTGAATTTTTTTATACGATATAGATCTATATAACGTTATTATTGTTCAATAAATGATGAAGCGATGCTCTACATCTTCTGATGCTACTTTGTAGCATATTACCCAAGTGCAAAATCATAAAATATTTTTTCCAACAAATATCGCGTTATTATGCCTATTTTTAATGACTACAGTTTAAACTTATGAGTTACAAAATCATCTTCAGTTAAACTATTAAAAAAACAGTTGTGTAGAAAGATTCAAAGCTAAGAAAAATGAGTTGTACGTATAGTTAGGAAGTGCTGGCCATAAATATTAAAATCGTCAAAAATAACAATTAAGATTGGTGTACAATTAAACAGTGATATTTCATGATAGAAAACTAATCGCTTCGATATTATGAAACATCGAGGTCTTAAGTAAGAGTCTATTTTCTCTCATTTTTGCTGACACAATGCACGAATAAAGGGAGCAGAAATTTAGTAAGTCTTCCAAAAACGAGGCTTGTAATATTCTGAGAAGGAGAGAAAAGACATGCATGAACTCTTTATGGGAAAAAGAAAGCCCTAGCGTTTTAAAATGGGTACATTATAAATGCAAAAATAATTTTAATGCAAAAAAAAATTGAAATTTAAACTTTAAACTTAATTTTCTTAGTTTCTAATTTTCACATTTCTCCACAAGATTAAAAAGTTTCGGTTTCAGAAATATGATAGTTTGTATGTATATTTTACTTATCGATCTTTATTTTATATATCTCAATTTTTAAGAATGGAATCAGTAGATTTTGGTTTGTAAAATGAATAGGAAAAAAAATAGTTTTAAATTGTTCCGATTTTTTAAAATTTTTTAAAATGCTTAAATGAGAGCAATTTAAAATTTTGAGGTATACATAATATAGGCCAGGGATGGCGAACCAGTGGCACGCGTGCCATTGATGGCACGCGACACAATATTTTGGCCACGCCACCGATCAAAACGGTTTTCATTTTAATTCAAAATAACTAAGTTCAAAATGAAGTATAATGAGAAATGGGAGTGATCGGTGTCAGTTTTCAGCGAGATTTTCTCAGTTCGAAGAATTATCGGAAACGCTCAAGTTTTTTATGCACCTTGATGTGACTTCATTTAATAAACTGGATTTGTTTCGATTCTATTGGTTGTAAATTGAAGTGCATCTCTGATTGATTTCTAGTCTAGTTTAATTTGGATTCAAAAACTTGTTGAAAAAGGAGAAAGTTGGAATTGATTAAAACAAAGATTAACAAGCAATATAATTAAAAAAGTTTGTAATGAAATTTTGGAAACACGGAATTTGATTTCAGATACATTTAACTGTTTAGAAAAATTGGCTCATGCTATTTTAACCACATTTTCCTCTACTTATGTCTACGAGTCATTATTTTCAGTGATGCATAACATTAAAAACTCACTTAGAAACCGTTTGGAGGATAGCTCCAATTCAGCTTGCCTTCCAGTAAAAGTAACATCTTACTATCCTAATACAAGTTATTTGTCATCTAATCTATCACAACAGAATTCACAATAATGTTACTGTAATTTCAATTACACGTATAAATAAGAAAATTTACTACTATACTGAGCAAAATGTACTTTTTCGTTGTAATTAAAGAGTTTTGTGTTGTTAGTATTTAGTTTTATTATTTTCTCAATATAATCACAAGTCTAAATTATTTGATGGCACGTCTATATCTCCTTAAACATTTCTTAAAGAAAAAATGGCACGCTGATCCAAAAAGGTTCGCCACCCCTGATATAGGCAAATCAAATACTGCAAATCAAAAGTTATCTTGTGACGGCAACAGAAAGAAAGCTATGAGTTTATTATTTTTATGTCTATACTTTATGCTATTTTTTAAAAAAATACAATAATTCCACAGTAGAACTTCGTAATTTTAAATTTTGCACTTTACTTCTCAAACTGTAAAAAAAAACTCATTAAAATTAACTGAATTAGCTGGTTTATGAGGAATCGAAAAAGTATGTCAAAATATGCAATTTCAAAAGAACGCAAGGCACTCTATTCCTCCTTAACTTACGAATCGCACTGTGTTGAAGGTATTTGATTTTTGAAATTCCATGTTTTAGCGGTATTTGCTTTTTATTCAATAGTTCGATTTTATTTGTTTAATGAGATACAAGTGCCAGACAACAACGTTTATGATTTCAAGTTGCTGTCAGATGATGTGGGTGGAAACTGAGTAGATACCTCACTCTCCTAACTTCCACACCACATAACAAACCATCCATCAACAAAAAAAACCCATCAACTGCTCCAAATAGTTCACCCGCTAGTCTATCCTTGAGCCTGCGATCCATCAGTCTCAAGGGCCTAGGACAGGGGTGGCGAACCTTTATGGATCAACGTGCCATTGTTTCTATATTGTGCCATCAAATAATTTTGACTTGTGATTATTGGGAAAATATAATAAAACTAAATACTGACAACTCAAAACTGTTTAATACGAAAAAATACCTTTTGAACCGAATAGGTGAAAATGTTTTAGTTATATGTGTAATTCGGTGTTTCTCAAACTGTGGGGCGCGCCCCCCTTGAGGGGCGTGACAACTGTACAAGGGGGGCGCGAGCATATTGAAAAGTTGAAAACAGAAGATTATGTAAAAAAAAATTATTAATTTATTGTATTAAAGTAAACAAACAAATTATATTCTGACGTAATAAAAAATAAAATACAAATTTACACTTTTATAAATGTATCAGTGCTACACAATTTATTTTACAATTAATTTAACATTACTAAGTTAAGAACAAGTTTACTAATAACCAGTGACACCATTTGATTGTCATATATATAAAATTATTTACAAAAATTAAAACTTCTCTTTAATGGTTAATAATGAATCCATTAACTGTCGATTGAAAGTTCCGCTTCCCCATGCCAACAGTTTTCCACGTAGGCGAGCGTCTAGGATGCATTGAGGGAAGGAATAAAGAAACAAATCATCTGAAATAATTAAATCTTTCTCAAACATTGTCAAGATCTTTTTATTGCATTCCAAAGCCTTCGGAAAAATTGTATGATTAGTAGTGTGCAGAAAAGATCGCTCTTCGTAAAGTCGTATATATATGTCCGGGAAAATAAACATGTTTGCTTAACGAAACGTTTATACACGTGATGGCACTTAAGAGAAAAAAGTCGGATCGTAGTTTTAGCGTGAAAGTATGTTATTATTGAATTCAATACGTTGTTATTGTATGAGGGGGGCGCGATGAGAATTGCGATGGAATATTGGGTCGCGAATATGGAAACTTTGAGAAGCACTGGTGCAATTCAAATAAAAGTAGCATTAGTGTGACTTCTGTTGTTGCAGCTTGGATGATTACTTATATTCGAATTGAATGTTACTTTTAGTAGAATACATGCTGAATTAGAGTCATCTACCAAATGGTTTCTAAACAATTAAATATTTTTGCTGTGGTTCACTTTTTTGACAAGAGGATTTGTGATTTGTTTCAAAATGCCGTTTTACAGACGATGTTTCTGCATTTCAGAACATAAAATACGTGCCGCATTTTCCCCTTTACTAATAATGCCGTATTTCTCAATTCACGAAGTTTGAAATTATCTCTTACATTTACTATCTTGGATTTATTGTTCTGAACTAGCTGTGTTGAATAAGTTAAAAATCGTAAATGTAACACAATTAGACTTTAAAATACAGTTGTGTCAATGAAATTGACTATGTTATGCGTTGACAAATTTTGCATCATAAGCAACTGTAATCCACGACGTAACCAAGGCAAGACAATAACAAACGAGGGTGTCTCCCCACCTCGCAACCAATTCACTTGTGTTTTTTCGTAATACTTCATAGTGAACTTTGTTATTTTGAAATAAAATGCAAGCCATTTTGATCGATCGCGTGCCCAAAACATTGTGTCACGTACCATTGATGGGACGCGTGCCACTGGTTCGCCATCCCTGGCCTAGGATCAATTGATTGAGCTGTTACAAAGCCATTTACTCAGAAAATTGTTTAGACGATAAAAAAACATTGAATTATTTTCAGTACAAGTTTTTTAATAGTTAGTATCGGTAAGCTCTGATACACTTTCATTGCTAGTATAAGTACTTATGTAAACCAGATTCTAGGTACATAATTTTTCTTAATGCTTCAACAGTTTATGGAAAAAGTTATTTTTAGTCAGAAAAAAAAATTAATTCAACTGAAGGAAAATTACCATTGTCAGATAAATCCTAAGTGATAACTTAGAAATGTATAAATGTACTTATTTTAACAAATTAACTTTCCATTTTAATAAATATATTGCTCATCATAGAACATAGCTTAGAGATTGTGGTAAGTTTTTCTCCTGTAAAAATCAAATGTAAAATTCTTGAGGGTGTAAACCAAATTGATTAATTTGGGGATAATAATATAGTTTGTTCAAAATTTCAAAATATACTGCTCAAAAATATTAGGGGAGCGGGCACATGACCCTATCAATTACAGAGGATACAGCGATTCGAAATATTTTGATCTTCTCCCAAGAACAAACGATTTGCTCAAGGCTGTTTTCGCCAAATAAACAAGAGCGTGAACTTAACGCGGAGCACATTTTCGGACAGAAGAAATGCCACGATTTTTATAAAAATTTGTGACATTGTATACCTCATGCATTTACTTATAATATAGTTTGTTCAAAATTTCAAAATATTTCATAAATAATTAGTTTCCTTTTAACATGTAAAGAGATAGCTCTTTTAGCATTACGGTATAGGAGAAAAAATGTGAAACACATTTTATAAAAGAAAAAATATGTCAATTAGGATAAAAATGAGTAGAATGATAAAGTGATTTCTGGTAGGCTTTTGCATATGTTACAGGATAGTGAAGCCGGAATATATAATATTAATTTTTGAGCACATTTTATATATCTGAAAAAGAATATTCCGAATTTGGGTCCTATACTTTAACATTAGCCGAAAACAGCCTTAAACAATAAAGTCAGCATTGAAACGATAACTCTTTTGCTCTCATTAAATGTATCATGAAGATTGCATGGCGTATTTTTCACATGATTTCATTACATGAATATTCCTCTTCATTTTTCATATTTAAAAAAAATGAAACGATAGTATTTTTAAGTATGTTGGTTCGGTTCCTTTCAGTTCGCAAAATAAATGTACAGTATTTTTTCAAGCATGATTTGTGTGGTTTATTAGAATGAAGTTATACTATTTTGTTTCATTAAGTCCATAGGATAATTTCCCATGAGGTGTGAAGCTACTGAATCTTAATTTTGAGTAATAACTGGTCAGTTAATAATCAAGGAAAGGAGTTACTCGTATTGTATTGTGATAAATTCAAAATTTCGTACCTTAATCCAGTAAAAAAAAAGATTGTTGCAGTTTAAAATTTCCACTCCACACAAAAATACTACAAATTATTTGGTAGAATAGAGCATACTACTTGAGATTTTAATTATATAGATATTGAATCTCAGGTAAGTTAGAATGGTCAACTCTCGCATTCCTTTTATAGCTAATCTTATGTACTTCAATTCAAAGCATGGAACTCTTCTAAAAACGGATGACACGAATTAAAATCAAGATCTATAACACTCCAGCTAGTTTTGTCTATGATTCGAGGAAGTCATGATAAATATGAGCAACACTGTTAGACATAGATTTCATGATTCTGAAATCAGTCAAATCATGAGATCCTATATATATATCTTTTGAAATAATCGGATTTCTCTTTAACAATCCTCAATACGAGAAACTTGGAATGAATCAAAGTTCGAATAGTAATTTTCCTATTGCTAAAACTTGAATAAACTTGTATTTTCTTACAAGGCATCAACTCTCTCGTGAATATTAATTTCTTAAAGATATCCATTTGAAGTTATTTAAATAGTTCACTCAGTCATATATACAGTCGGACTACGATTTAACGAGTATTGAATGAATTTTTCTCTTTCCTCGATTAAAATGAAGGTAAAAAAACCCTTATTTAACGAATAACAACCCCCCGAATATACGAATTATTTCAACGGCCAAACATTTTTATTAGTCTGTGTTTAAAAAAATTGGAATTTTTTTCAAATAACTTCCTTTTTATCCGGCACAGAAAAAAATATTTTTCTTGTAAGTTACTAAATTTGACGGTAATGGGTGCAGAGCGTTATTAGACATTACAAGTGTAGATGAATCATGACTAACCTATCGTGTGAGTTTTGAATAGCACATGAAACTCCTTTCTTATTTCATCCAACTCCACAACACAAGATATTTTAAGATTTTAAAGATTATAAACATTTGGTGATGGACTGCCTATCTGTGCAGCTGAAATTCAGGAAATCGTTGATTTGTCGGAGCCAATGAATAATGAATCTGATGCAAAAATTGATAATGAAACTTATCAAAACTGTTACATTTTCTAATTCTTTACGTTGTTTGGAAACTGAGAAAATACCTCATGCAGCAGGATGTAAATGACACCATTTTCTTCTCTGCATAAAATCGAGAAAAGTAATCTTTCGAGTCAGGAATCAAAGGTTTTCAAACATCTATTAGTCAATATTTTAAAATTTCCATTTAACTGATGCGCAATAATTCATTTTTAGTATTTTTAGCTGCTGAATAAAAAGTGCGTAATATCTAACTATAGATATATTCGTGCGTTGTTGTTTATCATAGAATTACCAAAAGGTAAGGCCAAAAAAATTTGCATTTTGTTTGGACAAAATGTTCAGTCCCGATGATTTCGTTATATCGGGGTCCCACTGCCTATATATATATATATATATATTCTGTATAGTACATTTCTACATTTCAGAAGTAATAGTAGTTGTTGGTCGTGTCTTATTTCACCTAAGCTAGACGCAGGCTAAACAAGGTTCATGGGCTCAAGAATCTTAATCTTCAAAAAATCATATACAAGAGGATTGGAGCATATGTCCTTTTCAAGACCCGCACAGTGCGATAGATGTTCTGCAGAGGCCTGCACTGAGTTGCAGTACACATCAAATAGGCCTTTTGTCCCTCAGCAAAGGAGAGTCACTTTATGTGTCCACTTGCAAGTCTGCAAATGGTGGAATAGACGACTATCCACCTTGATGGTAAGGCACCTGAGACATGGCCATTATACTAGAAATGAGTCAGAAATCTTTGAATTTTGTAGTTGATTACAGTAAATATAATTTTGTCCCAACTGGAAATTAACTGGAGGCCAATTTTATACAATTTCTACTGTTAGCACCACTCTTTTTTTATTTATTTTGGTGGAATTTTCAATCGTTAACAAAATACATTTTAAAGCACTCAATTGAGCTGAAATATTATATACATGATTATTTTGGATGACAGTACAGTACTTAAAATTTATAAAAATTAATTTTGATTAAAACTAATTATTTAAAGAATTACAAATACAGCCACGTTGGCATCATTTTTGGTGACAGTGACCATTTTGGCGATTTGTGTCAAAACTTAAAAGTTTTTTTTTCTCACGTTTTAAAGCATTCAGTTCAACTGAAATTTTATATACACGATTGTTTTAGATGCCAATGCGATACTTTAATGATAATTAATAAAAATTAATTACCACTGAATGTTGTGATTCTATCATATGTATATACATATTTAAATTAATTGTAATTATTTAATAAATTTTTTTATATTACTTAAGTTTATTTTCCTAATGTTTAATTTAGGGAATACTCCTCACTTCTGTAGAAATTATTCATATCAGAGTGTCTTTCCCTCATCAAATGTTTTTTGATACTTTCCTTTTTAATAATAAACAAAATTTTTATGAGTTCCGCTCTTAACAAGCGAGATTTATTTATTTGCTAATAAATATACACCTACTTACGCAGTGGCTATTGCAACGAATTCCGATTTGATTATAAAAAAGATTTTTGAAATGTTTACTCTGATCATCATTAATTTGATTATCAAGACGAAAGTAACGCATTATACATTTTGACCCAAAACTATCTTGAAAAATCACACATTTCAAGCGAAGGGGTAAAAATGTACCATAAAATAAGAAGCATAATACATCCAGTTTAACTATAAAAAAATTATGTAACTTTAAATTCGCAAAGAAACTTCATAATTATTCTTTACAGAAAATACTTAAATCTTTGGAAAATTGATGCAAATACGTTAAAAGTATCGGTAAAAACCCTAAGTAACTTGAACATATTTATTATATTTACAATACTTTTTTTTTTCATTTTAGCACTTTTTATATTAAAAATTTAACAAAGATACCTATAGAAATTGTTGATATTAGACTTGTTGAAACTTAAAAGGCGGCATTCAAAAAAATGACTAAAGCAATCATGGAAAATAATTATTGAAGCGAAAACAATGCGTATAGTTGCTTTACATCGAGTAAGTGTTTATTAATTTTGAACTCTAAAGCAACATGAGGGATATTGGTGGCAGATCTCGCAATTTTTAGCCCCAGTCAAGTGATGAGGACATCTCTTAACTTCCACACCATGCTAACGTGACGACTTAGGCCTACAATATGTTTAACGTGTATCTCGGTCCCCTTTACGCGGTGGGTATTCAGGATTTAAACCCGTGACTGGACAAATGCCTACCACGAGTTCATGACCATGACCACTGTATTACATTGTATACAAATAATATCTCAATGAACGCGTAAGAGACTGCTTCTTAATAACATAATGTTAACTATTAATGTGATTAAACAAAAAAAAAACCACACATCTTATGTATGAAAAGCAGTACAGGTCTTGGAAACTAGCAGTTCCATAATCTTACTGTAAAGAGCCCACTAGATCACATGTTTTTACCCAAAGCTCTAATTTATGATGCAAAATGAGCCTTCATTGCACTTTTCCTTTGTGATGCTGAAATGCTAAGAATTTACAGTATTTTAGGGGAGAATTTTTATTTTTAACGAGAGTTTTAAGAATAACCTTCAAAAGCAACAAATTTGGATAAAGTAAGACAGAAAACAGATTGGAGAGACTTCACAAAACTAAGCATCTTAAAGGAAGAAAAGGACAAACTAGAAAGTAAAATTTAAGCTTATGTATGATACCAAAACTCTTTAAATACAATTAACAATCTTTAAGAATTTGACACAAAATAATTTGACTGGAAATAATTATTAAAATGTAATATTTATTAGAATGATCAATGTTTCAGGTTTCGTCGATAATGTGGGTATCTATTTTTCATTAACTTTACAGATTTATAAACATCTATATATTAGTTTGGAAAAACAAGATATTCTTAAACGATTTTTATTAAATGAAATGTTTAATTCCCTTGAAAGTAGAATATATATATTGATAAAATAATTCCAGTTTAAACTAACCCAAAGCTAGTTACAACAGATTTGCGTTCTGAAAAATATTAAATATAAAATCAAAACTCTTATATAAAAGTAAAGAAAATAAGATGAATTTATGAAAATCAAAAAGCGCGCCCCCAGAAAATAACTCAGCATATATTAACAAAAGTATTAAAATGACTTATTTGAAATTAGATCAACCAAAATCAATTTCTAAGACTAAGCACGTAAAATTGTAGTACAAGTATGATTCTTTACAATATTTCGACTTTGCCGTAATTTATATCATGTTAATTAAGTGATGCGTATGGAAGATACAAAACGAGAAATAAAAGACAAATTTTATAGTAACTACAAAAATATTTGCTTAAGAAAAATTGCATTTTGCACTCACCTCAAATATAAAACAGTTATTAAAAGTAAAGTTTCATGTGCAGATTTTAACATGATTAAAAACAATGTGGAAGTTATCCTAATCGTAAATAAGAAATTTTTTGTACTTACATATTTCACATATTACTTGTTTCAACACTAAAACAAACACTAAAATGAATTGATAACTATCGAAGCTTAATTAATCTTTTCGTTTGCTTGAAGCCAGCGAATGTCTGTATCTAATAGATATTGTGAACAGTTTTGAAACTGTTACATATCTGATCAGAAAGTAAAAAACCTGATGAAAAACAAAATACCTTTTTGTTCTTTTATTGAAATAACAAAGCATTTGCAGTTTCCAGATAAGTTAAAAGTAAGGCTTATCAGGACAACGGCAACAATCTGATTTTATCACTATCTCAGTATGATGCATGCACAGTTGATAATTAAAATATTAGACCCTGTTAAATAAAAGCAATTGGAATGTTTTTTATAGTTTCACTTTATTATTTAACAAAGAAAAAAATATTTGATTAAAATACAAGAAACATCACTTATGTCCATATCCTATTTTACATATTTCATTAATACGAATTTCCCTCTTTATACTTTGTAGAATTTTTTTTAAATAAATCTCTGGAACTTTTATTTAAAATAAATTTAGTATAGATGTTTTCTAAAATCGTAGTAACTGCGAGAAAAAAAAATAAAGATAACGTTTCATTAGAAATTTGGTTACTTTTTAGGTACATTGTGCGTATTTGATATTCATTATAGCATGTGAGTGTTTTTCAAGTAAATTTCAGTTATTCCTTAAGATTTTAAAAGCAGTTCGATTCCTTCAAAAATTTTTGTTAAATCGTACGATTTAAGATGTTATTGCCATCCCCATTCAAATTATTTCATATAGGTTAGTTGCAAAACTGAGCACAGAATGTCTTAATTATAATCATATATAATGAAAACATTTGACTCCCTTAATTTAAGTGAGGCAGTTTTTTTTCTGTCTTTCAACATACATAGCCGTTTATACTTTTATAAATGGTCACTTTTCCAAGCGAATACTGAAAACTATATTTATCGAAAATATTCAATAGTATTTCTAGTCATTTAAAATATACTTGTTGTTGTAAGGTAATATTTAGCTAAGAACTGGATTTATCTTATTGATGTATTGTTCAAGCGTGGGAGACGCCTGCTTATAGCAGCATTTAATTTTTGAAGCGCGATGCGATTTGGTTTGCTTTCAAGAATGAAACAAAATTTACATTATAACATTTTTAATAACTTTTGTGTAGTAAATGTTTAGTAAATTTCAATACAAAAATTGGCCTAAAATAAAAATTGACAGATTCTGTTTTTGTTAGGCTTAGAAATTGAAAAATAGTTATTTGTTATTTAGTAAGTGTGGTGGATTAAATGGATTATAATAACACAAGAGTCATATTTGATTTTAAGTAGCGTAGTATAGGGTTTTAATCAAATAAAGTTTCAAAACTAGCTCTTCATAAAACATTTAAAATCGTGTATAACTCTATAACGCAGAGGTTCTTAAACCGTGGTCTGTGGACCCCTGGGGTTCCTCAACATCTTTCTAAGGGGGTCACGAAGGTCTCTCATTTAATGTTGCAATTTCTCTTTTACAGACTCTAAAAAGCGTCCAGGAAAAATCGAAATGTGTGCCATCATACACTAGATTACTAAATTGCTCTAATGAAAAAATTACTGGAACATTTATTTCGATCAAAAGTATTCAGCTTTTTTTTATTGTTTTCAACTACATAGCCATTACTAAAACGTAATATTTTTTTTAAAAAAATAGCAAAAACATGTTCAAAGATAAGTAGCAGAAGCAGAAATATTGTGGAACCTTTAAGTCATTCAGCTTTATATTGGGAGTCAAGGAGGGGTGCTCAACATCTTGGGCATTTGTGATGTCAAGTTGATACATAAAGGGGGACTGCGAGGATCAAGAAAGTTTAAGAACCACTGATGTAACAAATTCAAAGAAATTTCTTTTAAAAAAGAAAAAAGGCTAAAATATTCCAAACGCCATTTGTATTCAGGTTTGGAAAATTTAGTAGTTGTAAACTTCTTATGCACAACCTTTTGTGAATGATTAATCTCCAGATATATAAAATCATCGGAAACCGGCTTTGTCATAGTTAAGTTTATATATTATCCTATGTGTTTTTAAGTCATACTAAACACAAGAATTTTATTATTTTTCTTTTTTAGAAGTTTACTAACGAGATCTTAAAACTTATGATCAATAACACTGAATGAAGGTATATTGTCCAAATTATTGGTTTAAATAATTGATAATTAAGAGTTAACTTCCATCCAAAAATATAGTCTGATCCATTTTAAAAGTGTTTGATACAAATTTATAGCAATACTAAAAATGTTACAAATATTAATATAGGGGGAACTAAAAATCTTGCACCGATTCTAAATATTGTGCTCAAACCATTATAAATAGACATTTTTTCGATATATTGCAAGAGTTTCGAATGTTTTTATAAGATCATTTACCTCACTAAATTTAAACTTGCGCTCCCTTGGTAGATCGGAGAATGTCTAAGCAATATTTCAGTTCTAGCCAAATGTTTTTTAACATGTCTTGCATTTGCAGGCAATCTAAACATTTTACGAAGAGTTTTCACCAAACTTGATTAATACATTTCATAACATCGGTTGACTGATTTTGCACCTGGAGATTTGCTTCCATAACAACTTCGAAATTTACACTGAACATTAATGAGTGATTTCGTTTCGCGAAACCAAGTCACACATTAAGCTTCTCTCGAATCGACGCCATTTTTGAAAAAAAATATCAATGTCTTCCTTATAAATGTTCACCCAAGTCACTCTTGCAGCATTCGCACCATATACTGCACAAAAAGAAAGACTTACCCAATGACATAAAAGTTACATTATCATTATTACATTACATGGTTATTTTGTAATGAATTTTTATATTCAGTTCAAAACTTTTCGTTCACTCTATATTATCTTGATTTCAGTTTTATGATCAGTACACAAGCTGCAGAATAATTCTAAACAAAGATATTATAAGAGGAAACAGCAATTCTAGTGAAAGAAATGCATGCACAGAAGAGGTGAGGGCGGGAAATTTGTGTCGAAAGTCTTTTACTTCCTTTAACAACTCAAATTTCCTCCCTCAAATCTTAGAGATGCATTTCTGTTAGAATATCTCAGATAACGATTTCTGCTTTTATTTAAGTGACATTTTTTATTTGATGTTTCGATTAATAATTTCTTAAACATTATTCATACTTAAGACCAAGTGTAAATTCTGATCCCCCATATAATTTTCTGAAATGATACATTTAATTGTTAACGTGCAAGGTAAAAAACAATAAAAAAAAAGTACTAAATATTAAAATGCAATTAATGAAACACATCTAGAATTTATAAAATACTCCATTGTATTAATAAAAGCTCTACAAAATATATTGTATTAATAAAAGCTCTACAAAAGCAATTTTCTCTAGAAAATATCTAATAATTTGTTTAGCTAACATTACACAAATCAAATTAAGTTAGTATTTTAACTAAGCACAATAAAAATTATTAGAGTTCATAAAGAAACTTACCAGAAACATCCAAAAAATATGTATTTATTATTTCCATGAAGGGTAGTTTATTACTTCCGTTTCGAATAAAATAAATACGAAAAAACTGCCAGTCACTAGTATTATTAATAACCGAATTGGATGAAACAGTATATAAGCCTTTAACATTTCAATTTTCATTTTTGGAATGAATACAGCGTAAAAATCTGACTATCACATTTTTAATAGATTTTCTTTACTACTTTTTTTAGTAGAAACTTAGTTTTCTTAATAACTTTTCAATGACTAGCTAGGTTTGTATTCTACATCAATCGTTTGTAAGTTTTTTCAGGTTATACGAAATCAAAAGTTTAAAAAAAATTCTAAATTGAATTGTTCGTCTGTTAGTGGTTTCAGTTAAGAGCAAGAGGGCATTCTAAGTCATTCCAACCCATTTTTCACACTGAATGTGAAAATCGTTTCTATCTCAATCTGCACACAACTATCAAGGTTTAAATTTTAATACCCAAAAAACACTTGAACTGACCTTAAATTCCTATTTTTAATGACAAAGGATATGAATGCTCAAAAATTAATCCAGTAATGTTCATTAACAAAGGAACAACCTTGAATCTGTCGTTGTAGATTTATTGATGTGGCGGTGGCCGAGTGGTCATAGTCGGGAACAGGTGACCGACGTTATTGAGTCTTCGGTTCGAAATTTAATGACTCTAAAGACCCACTGTGTAGAGGAGCTGATGCAATTAAATCTGTTCGAGGTTAAAGTAAGTGAGTGCTGAATAAGATCGCACCCTAAAGCAATACGAGGGCTGTTAATGACAGACTTTTTAATTTTCAGCCTCGGTCAAGTGACGAGGATGAGACAAGAGCTGACAACCCATTGTTCAAACTTCTACACCAGACCAATGTGCGTACTTTGAGCCACGGCAGATTTCATGAGCATCAGTTGTTCTACACGGGGGGTCTTCAGTGGCAAGAGGACTCGAACACGTCACTCGATGACGTCGGTCACGAGTCTTTGACCACGATCACTAGGCTACCAAGGACACCTTTTGAGATTTTAAATCCTCCCCAGAAGCGTAGCTACCGCCGTATCAATGATACGGGGACCGTAAGCTTCAGGGGCCCCAAAATGTGTAAGAAAAAATTGTAAAATATTGACAGCCCACCAAAAAGGGCATCCAAGAAATTTTGATACGGGGCCCTCTCACGACTAGTTACGCCAGTTCTGAACCCCCAAGCAACAGGAGCCCCAACAAGTGTAATTACAGTCCCACTAACAGGGCTCCCATATCTAAAAAAGGACCCCGAAGGAATTTTGATACAAGGCCCCTGAGAGCTAGCTACGCCAGTCATCCTCCCGTTGATCTGATGTGGAAATTTAATGAGGTGGTGGGCTAGATCAGAGGTGTCGTCATGGTCACTTGACCGTGGTTCAAGACTACGAGGTTCGTTGCCAATAGCATTAGTGTGCGACGTAGTTTAAACAAGATCAGTTATAAACTTATCTAGAATAGAAAAAACAAATGATTCTCGACTACTGTCAAAAAGGTTAATTTATTGATGTAAGTCAAGACCCAAATTGATGGAAAGATTTCAGGCTCGGATCTTAGCATTTCTTAATAAGTGTTGCTTAGAATAGTAGACTGGAATGGTTTTAACTATCAATTTGCAGATGACTCATTGATGTTGCTAGAGTTCCAAGATCTTTTTGTATGGAGCAAATATAGCTTTTATTCTTTTGAACGTTGTGGCCGAGGTAGCCTAGTGGTCAATAAAACGGACTCATGGCCGGTGAGTCATGGACTCGAGCCTAGTACCACTGAAGAGGCGCCGATATACATTAAATATGTCGAGGCTCAAACATCATCCCGTTAATGTGGTTGTGGAAGTTAGGAGAAGTAGTTCCAGCTCAGGTGTCATCACCGTCACTTGACCATGTTTCAAAATTATGAGATCCATCACCAAAAGCCCTCATGTAGCTGAATAGGGTGGCGTTAATATTCACTCTCTCACCCTTTGAACCTTTAAAACAGCGGCACTCAACCTTTTTATCAGCCGGGCCACATACACATGACAACTATTTTTCGCGGGCCGCAACGTGAGGATTAACGTGGGGAGGGGGCAGCAGACGCTATTAGATCAAAAATATTTAAAATGCAGAAATTGATCAACATATTAATAGTTATATATATGGATTTCATTTTAAAACTATATTAAACTCCGTCAAACTCAACTCACAGACAAAAAACAAAGGGGTTTTTTTTAATGCATTTTTTTTATCCTGTTATGGGGCAATTTCGATTTCCTTTCGTCAATGATCTTAAGTCCCCCACCCCCCAAATATTTTGTTGCTAAAAAAAGGAGGCATTGAAAGATTTGTGCTTAGTGGTATAGTGACAAGCAAAATTATAATTTATTAATACCCTTTTCATGAAAAATTAAACAAGTTGTTGATTCATGTTTGATTTTTTTACGAAACAGTCAAGATCCCAATGGTCTTGAAATAACAAATATTCTTTAGATATTTTTCGTTTTGAAGGCATGAGGGTTAATTAAAAACCAGTTTCACCCATAAAATAGTCGCTACTCTACTGTTATTTGTTAGCACTAACCGTTACACAATTATAAAAGAAAAAAATTACCCCGCAATTCCTACCAGCACCGCATCGATAGCGAAATTGATATATGTGACTGCTTGATTGATGGAATTTCTCGCTAAATTTTTAATACATTGTTCTTAAATAATTGAATTCTTTAGTGAAATGGGACATGATTGGGCCACTCAGAAAGGTTCGGAGGGCCGCTGGTTGAGTATCGCTGGTTTACAATGAAGGTTCACTCTTCCAATTAATACGGTGTCTATAAAATGTATGACAAATTTTCGTCATAATACTTCCGAAAGACGATGATAATTTGATCCAATTTTATCTATTGTCCTACTGATACGCATTAGTATCTTCTAAAAGCATTTGTGTAAATCCTTTTACAAGATACTAATCTTGTTCCTGTTCTCCTGTAGCTTCTTTATTTTTAGTATGAATTGAAACATTCAGAAAGTATTCCATATAACTGATCCCACTAACTAATTTTTCCCCATCTTTTATTGGTATTTTTTGTATCGGAATAGAACTTATTTTTGTTTTTGTATTAAAATTTTAAAAATGAATCACAAATTATTGTCAGTATCTCATATCGCCGATCTGAGGCGAAAGAATAAACCTTCCTAAAACCCCTTTACGCTGTTTAATTTTCCCCATACATTCTGACCACAATAATGGCAGCAGATTTAGCTGTCAGCTGAAAAATTCGAGGCTTGGTTCTATTGTAAGGCACAGATGTGTATGTTGAAAATTGTATCCACGAGCTCCTCAGAGAAATTTAAATTCATTGGGATCGCAATTTGCTGCTCTAAGATTGTACGAGCTCACCTATAACCCTTTAAGACACGAATTATTTTTATCTTCAAATATTAAATTCTTCTGGTTATTAATACGATATGGACCCCAATGATATTGGAAAAAATAAGAAAAAATCCCCCCCCCCCTGAACGTAGACGGGAGCCGCACGATCGGGCGGGTTGGGTGTTATCTGTGAAACTAGTCACCTATGAAATTTTGCGAGTTATACATTTTTAGCTCTAATTTGTTAGAAGGAACAATATCTTAATTCAACTAAAATTGTTACAAATAAGGAAATTATTGATGCATAGTTAACTCATTCATTAATTCATTATTTATTTACTGTAAAAATCTCTTTTGTGTTTTGTTTTTAACAAGTATAAATATCCATTGCATTTTTTCACAAAATATTTTCGAACTGCTTTCGTAGTTTTCAAATCTGCACTTGTGAGGCCTCGAAATGTCATCAACATATCAAAAATGGCTTTACATGTCAAGCCGTTTATCCTGGAATGGCCAGGATAAAAGCCATGCCATGCATAGCAGGTGGATTATAACGCTTCCATCTTTTTACGAGTGGAATTACAACACCGTTATCTTCATCATCAGTTAAAACACTTTTGTTAGTAGGTGGAGAGGCTGGTAACGCTTCAAATATCTCTAACTTAAATTTTAAGCGATCCATTTTGATTTTTGGAAGAATTTTATTTGATATTGCATCTTGTTTGCACAGAAACCAAGAATTTACAACAGCTAAATCAATGTAATGAATGTGTTAGAAGAGACTTTTATGGTAAAGAGCATAATCCAAAATTGTCTTTCTATTTCAAATATTCCCATGTGTTTCTTCATCGCTCTCATCTGAACTGGATTCTCCTTCCAGTATACGTGATTCACATGTTTTGTTCGCAGAATTGTCATCATCCGAGAAATCACTAAGTTCTGATCTAAGTTCAACCTGATTTATTCATCAATTGAAAAATTTCTTCTGTGAGAATTCTCCTTTTAGACACCTGAAAACGTTTTTGTTTAAAAGTCAACACAATATTTCAAGAAAAATAGTAAATTGTATTAGAAAATTTTATTATTTGAAAAATATATATATTTAAACCACGCCATACTAGCTACCACCTGAAAACCCAGATTTTTTTTTTTTTTTGGGGGGGAGAAATATGGATGCAGATATCTGTGGAGAGGTTAAAAATGCCATAGTCCTCAACAAATGTATGAAAAAGAAAATTGCAAGAGAGAGAGAGAGAGAGAAAAAGAAAAAAAGGGACTCACATCCATGGCGACCCTCAAGGAAAGTTAGTATTAATTATATAACTACATATTTCATTTTTATGTAGGCTTTCATCAAAATTATTCAAACAGAGAAGAAAATTCGCATGGTAAGTACTTACCTTTACAGCTGCAGTGACCGAAGTAACGCCCAACCCACACGATCGTGCGGGTAACGAAATCCAGAGTCCTACAAGCCACATTAATAGAGTATAATGAATATTTTTTTCTATTTCACAATTATTTAAACATTAATACAAAAATTTGTATCCAAGCAATTTGAAATATATTGATAGTTACCTTTTAACGACAGATAAAAAGAAGACGTATTTTCGTTATATTTGAAAACAAAGCTAGATTTGCCAGGTGAAAGTAAAACATGGGCCGCAACCATCGTCTGTTGATAAAAAGTAACACTTTACACTTTCTGCAAACTGGCTCAATCGTTAGATTCACGATCTTCTTACATACGACTATTCCAGAAGTAAAAACGTGTAAGAATATCTAATCCACACGATCGTGCGGGTTGGGTCTTAAAGGGTTATGAAGAAATGAGAATAGAAATTGAAAAAATATTTTTAATTAAGTGACAAAAATAATAATCAACAATTTTTAAACATAATGCTAAAGAAAAGATAGCAGAAATGACAAAACGCTCGATTTTCATTTATTCTTTTTTTTCTGAAGCCATGAAGCACAAAAGAAATTTCTCTACCAAGGAAATTTTTGTAAAACTGTAATATATGTTATTAAAAAGAGAAATCACATAATAATAAAAAAATTCGACGATTCACCCAAATGCTAAACGCTATTAAAGGACTTCAAATCATATTTAAAATTATTTGATTCAATATGTTAGAGAAACAATGGTAGGTAAAATGAAACAGAAATTGGCAAAATACTTTTGAGTATCGATTCTGTTATTAGTAAAACAGCACCATCACGAAAACGTCTACTCTCACTGCTGTAATGTAATGCAAATGAAATTTACGAGACTTTTTGGACTTCTTTATAAACTTAAAAGTAATAAAAAACAAACTTAACACGTAACACTGAATAAAGGAATATTGTCCAAATTATTGGTTTAAATAATTGATAATTAAGACTTAACTTCCATCCAAAAATATAGTCTGATCCATTTTAAAAGTGTTTGATACAAATTTATAGCAATACTAAAATGTTATCAATATTAATATAGGGCGAACGAAAAATCTTGCCCCGATTCTAAATATTGTGCTCAAACCATTATAAATAGACATTTTTTCGATATATTGCAAGAGTTGCGAATTTTTTTATAAGATCATTTACCTCACTAAATTTAAACATGCGCTCCCTTGGTAGATCGGAGAATGTCTAAGCAATATTTCAGTTCCAGCCAAATGTTTTTTAATAAACTTAAAAATAAACTTAACAAGTAATAAAAAATATTTTTTAAGCCAATTCCTACTTAGGTCAACAAAGAAATTTTTTTATTTGAGTTACTTTTTATTAAAAAATTACAATTAATATAATTATGTATATACATGACAGAATCACAATATTATAAGTGGCAAAACACCTTTTAAATTAACATTAAAAACTTTTTAACCCCATGATAAATTTGTAATTACATTTTTTAATAATACTTGAATATAATAGGTAAGAATTTATCTTAAAACTAGTGTAAAAGGAATGCTGACATCTAACTAGCATATGATTATTTATGCTAAGTTAAATCTTTATCACAACTTTAACAAAAGCTCTTTTATGCAATGGTACTGCTATTTAGAGGAATAATATCGACTGAAATATATCTCTTAAACTGTAATTAATTTATTAAATTTAATTAATGAATTAATATTTGAAAAACTGTATTATAACATCAAGTGTCATCCACTACAATTTAAAAAACGTATTTGAACTTGAGTGGATGAATAAAAAGTATTTTATTAACGATTGAAAATTTGAGCAAGATATATAAATAAATATATACAGGGAGAGTGTGAACTCTAATAGTAGGAATTGTGTGAATGGAAAAAAATATGCTAGAGAAGATAATCGTTCAGCTACTGTATGAGTTAACACAGCACACTTGTGTATGACGTGTTGTCAACGTTTAAATGTAAAAATAAATTTGTTCCACTCAAGCATACGTAAGGGATATAACATACATTCTGTGTGCTTAGTGACAGTCGCCAATGAAGTCTGTGCAAAAACATCTGTTTAACAAATTGTTTTAAATGAAATAACACTTAACACGATGCTAGCATTGAATAATGTTAGCATTATATGAGGAACTTACTAAAGATTATATTAATAAAACCCATAATAAAGTAAAATTTTGTTTTGATGGGATATGGTAACTAAATAAAATTGAATAGTGTGATTTACTAACAATTATTCATTGATAGCAGTATCTCTTCGATACATTGATATGACCCTAGGTAAATAGAAAATTGTAGCTTGGTCCTCTGTGTTATGATTCCAATTAGGATGGGGGATGAATGAAAAGGAAGGGCATGTGGATGAAATCCTGACCTTTTTGAAGCTATAAACCTAATTGTCAATGAGGCATTGTAGAAGCTAATCATGACTTCGTAATAGTATGGGAGATGTTTATAAGGTTTAGGCTATCGCAGATCAAGCGAATAATTATATAAACTCCTATTCATAAAAATTGCAATACCATGAAGGACTCTCGTTAAATTTTATTGAAATTTACTCCACAAGTGACATGCTATAATAAGTGCTTCTATTAGACGTGGCACCGAAACAAACAAATCTGGAATTTGTACATGAGAAAGAGTATCCCCCCATATGATTTCCCAAAGTTTATTCGTATTAGCTATGGGACAAGTATCATAAGCGAGACGCCCACCGAGGAAATCCAAAACATCTTCAATAGGTGATTTACCGAGAGAGTAAGCAGGTCAAGAAAGAAGCTATACGTGTTGAGCTGAAAAGAAGTATTGAATATTCTGAGTAACATGTGAACGGGGATCATCCTGTTGAAATAAAACTTCAGAAATGCTTTGAAGGAAGGCTATGACTTCTAGATCCAGAATTTCTCTGATGTTTCGAATGACTGTTGATATTTGTCATAATTTTTATCAGCTAGGATTGCCCATGATACCCAAACGCGCCCCAGAGCACAGCATTCGGCATTCGTCCAGTATGGCTTTGGTTAACGTACTCCGGGTAATGGAATTCACCAGTTTAGCATTTAATGTGAATACGGTCGTCATTGTAACTAAAGTTAAAGTGGGTTATCCTGGTTTTACGACAGTGGAATCCTCTTGCACATAGGACCTCCATAGGCACCGACGAATTGTTGAAGCAGGCAATAAACCACTAGTAACGTTCTACCGGCTATAGAAATGACGCTCCACGATCCGTCTGTGCCTTGTCAATGAGGTGCTTGTCATCCTGCGCTTACGTAACCTTTCACCATCCATTTTCGGATTTCGCACTTGTCTACTTACGTATCTTAAGTTGCAAATGTAGAAGATCGCTTCCACACTCGCATCGCTGTAGTTATATTGCACTCCATTTGACATCACCGTAGTTAAACAGTAAGAAAAAAATTCACTTGATGGATTCATGGAGGCCTATATTCGTCTTGGTAAAATGACCTACTTGCTTAAATGGCACTTTCTCTTATCTTAGAGGCGTAACAACTTTTTATGGCAAGTCTACCACTGGTATACAGCCACTAACAATTAATTTCAATGTCTTATTACTTCTCTCTATTTATATGACTAGATCAGTCGTGCAAAGAGCCCTACTCAGCACACATATGCATTACGACTCTGAACCTCAAAACATTTGAATACTACAATGTAATTTCCATAAGCTGAAAATTTCACCTTATAATCCAGTGCTTCTCAAACTTTCAATCCTGGCGCCCCCTTTTCGATCACAATTTTTATCGCGTCCCCCTTATACATTAATAATGTACTGAATGCAATACTAATGCACTTTGATGCTAAAGCTACAATAGGCAATCTTAATTATAAACCATACAAATTAGTAACATAATTTTTAAATTTTGTATACTACTTTTAAGCAAAAATAAATAAGTAAATAAATAAAATAATAGGATAATTATTATGTTAATTTTCCTTTCTCTAATTTTTAAATTGAACATATTGCAAAATCCGGTGGCTGCTTAGAAGACAAAATATAGATATCTGCTAAATATAGATAAAGAACTCAGAGGGTCAATTTCTAATCATAAGCATTCCTTATAAAAACTTTGCTTTCCAAGACAAGCCCATGGAAGTCGTTAATACTTATTAAACTTGTTCTTAATTTAGTATTAATTAATTAGTTATAAAATACTCTGTGTAGCACTGATACATTAAAAGTATACCGGCTGAAGTGCCCGCTCTTTGCCCGAGTTCATTTGTAAGAAAATAAAACATTATTGATATAATAGCTGAATTGTAAGGAGAACAAAGCCAAGTGCTCGACAATGTTTACAAAAATGTAAAATGATCTTTTTAAAATGGTTTCTCAAATTATACTTAGTTTTAAGCGAATTCTAATTTTAAGCCTCACAGAAATAGCATTTATAATTGATGTTAAATAATGAAAAATAATATAAATTTCCGATGAATAATAATTGTATTATTTTTAATATTTAAAGCGAAAAGACTTCAACATGTTTTAACTCGGGAGCAGGCGTGCACTCGATACGGTCGAGCGGGGTTATTGAGTCACCCCAATCCTTTTTTATAATAATTATTTTATTGTACATGATACAAATCGTGATTCCAGTGAATAATTTAAGTAAGAGAAAGTTTACTTACCTACTTTCAAGAACTTTTCAATTTTTCTTTGGCAACAAATAAACAGTTTTGCCAGAATTAACGATTTCGTAATCTGTGTGTCCCGCGCGACCACTTCCGGGTAAAAATTGTATTCATTATGATAATATGTATGCTACCGCTAAAAAAATTGTGTAAAACTTTTTTTTTTTTGCATGGAAAAAAGCGCAACACAGAAATACATTACTTACAACTTCCCTAAATGAGAAACAAACACGTAAGAGAGGGGTCATAACTAACTGTACCAATAACTTAGAAGGTCATACAGATTACAGCTATAATGTACAGTATTTCCAAAATAATGACAGTGATGAATATTTTATGTTCCTAATTTTCTTCGATTCTGAGTCTGGGATCTGTTTTTTCCCAGAAAGAGTTATATGTTAGGCTTAAAAAGAGAGCGTAGTAAAAAAAATCTCTCATCATGGGATTACAGCAAATCAAATAAAAGTTTTTTTTATTTGGTTATAGGATCAAAGATAGCTAATTAGGTATTGAAGAAGTTTTATTTTTGATGACTTAATATCGCGTGCCTATAAATTATATCTGAGTAAAAGTGAATTTTTTATTATGTCTGAAAGTATTTTGTTTTAATTCATTCCAGTAAATTAATTATTTTTAAATCTTCTATTTTCGATATGCTCGCGCCCCCCTCGTAAGGTTATCGCGCCCCCCCAGGGGGGCGCGCCCCACAGTTTGAAAAACACTGCCTTAATCACATAATTTCTTCATGGTATTGTAGCTTTAACTGACATGAGTGTACTAAGAGTAGCTACGTTTCATAGTTAGGCTGTATTTGTGAAACCTTTTAAGTGCTCTAACGACGATGAATTTTTCCGGGGAGACAATGTGTCATGCCACCGGGTCACTATTAGTTTGAAATGTGTTCTGGATCTTTTTAATAAATAATTTGGTCATTTAGATTTCCCTATTTGAACCTTATTAAACAAACATGGAATATTATTCGTGTTATTATGTATTTATTAGCACCGATTAAACATTTTTGACTGCTAATTTATGCAAAATAAAGTTTAAACAGGTGTTTTGGTGGTATGATGTATTATTTAGATATTTCTGAATTTCAAAACATTAAATGATTGCCTTGTAAACAAGTTAGAAACATTTAGATAAAAGAGTATTTACTGTAAAAGCTTTTAAGTGAATTTTTTTTCTTGTTATTAGAATGAGAATTTGTAAATTACAATGAAGTATTTCGTATTATATTTAAAAGTCTTCTCAAAACTATTTTTCCCCTTATTCAAACACTTATTCTTCGTTTATGGAAAAATTAGGAGGGGACAGCTTGTGCTCGTCCTAAGACGTAAAGCACCGTATGGTTGAAGGTTAACTTCGCATACGAGTTTTTGCTGAGCTAAATGACCTTCACTCCGGATGACCCTGCTAGGAGAAGAATTACCAACGTACCTCAATGCCCTTTCACTCAGTGTTCACTGCTTGCCTAGGACTTTTTTAATGTTTTTTAACTCATAGATCTGATCCAGCCCATTTTGGCCAGATAAGAAAGGATCAGCAAAACACTTGCTCAGGAGAAGTAATTTTATAATTTAAAATGCGGGCATTTGTCCCTATGTTTATTTGTTCAAAAAAACTTTATCTTAAACTTCCAACTTCCTTAAAGATATCAAACATAACTAACATAAATTTATTTTACAATAAACAAAAATTCTTCATTTCTTTCTTTCTTTCTTTTTTTTTTTTTTTTGTTCTTACTTCTTGAATAGCTTTATGGTGGACTACACTTAAGAAACGGATTTCCTGTGCGGTACTTTTCATATTCTGACAAAAGGACCGACTAGCATGCAACTGGTTCGTAGGATTGAGACCGGGATAAGATCCTTCGCAGATAAACTTTGAGGATAAGGTCAGAATTTAATCTAACGGAGGTCGTAACTTAAAAAACTTCAAACTGGACTGCACCAGATCTGTTATAACTTAAAAGTGTTATTTTTGTTCACAATCGAGATTTCCACAGACTAATTGCTGAAGTTATAATTGTATCTCTTATCAATTGACAAAGAATATTGTGTTGTCTGGTTTTAGAAAAGGCGTGGTCAAATCAACTTCACACTGAAACTTCAGATTGAAAACACAACGAGATACCTCAGACGCTCAAGAAAACGATCCTGATTAGATTATGAACTTTGTTACAACTGTCCACGGACACTATAATAATGAGTTCAACTAGTATCCCGAAGTTTCAACGTTAATTTGCATTTCAAATTGAAAACGCAGCAAGTGCTGAAACTTTTCTTAAAATGTTACTTTTAATTTAAATAATATTAACGTTGTAAATAAACCAGAGATATAAATAATATAATGGTATTCACATTTACAATCAACACAACCTGCCAAATCAAAGCAGTTTCTTGTAATTCATAAATGTTGCTGTCTTGTAAGCACTGAAATTAGAATTTTTCTAAACTTTATTTAATAATTTAGTAACACATTATAATTAAAAATAAATATTTAAGGATTACTTGAAATAAAAGTTAATGAAGAATATATACGTGTTTTAAAATATAAAATAGGTTGGAATTTTTATACCCTCATGAGAAATAATTCCCATTTATATACTTTAGATCAGGAATGGGTAGACTTTTCGCTACTCCTAATTTTTTCATGGTGTTACGGTCCACCCAGTGGCGTAGGTGTAGTGTTCTACAAAAGAGTCGAACCTCCATTTTATGAACCTCTATTTTGCGACTTTCTCTATTTAGCGAACTTTTTCCTGGAACTAGGAAAATTTTACGATTTTCTACGCAAAATAACCTCCAATGTCGAAGTACATTTTATATATTTAACGAACTTTTTCTCTTGTGATTCGAGAATTTTTTCTCCGTATTTTTAAAATATTTCTTGACCTTCGTATGATGAAATGATTATTAAGTCTTAGTGAAGATGGTCACCCCCAAGCGTCTTAACGGTCCACCGGGCGATCGCGATCGACTTAATGCTTATCTCGGTTTTAGATGATGTCAGTGTTCGATTTAATTAGATATTAACCTACTGGGTTATATTGTCCATTCCTTTGACTAGACCTATTGTAAGACTAATAAGTGAACTTTAAATTTATCATTAATGACTATTTTCAAAATATTAAGAAAATCTTTCTGTTGTATTTTCATTTGTTCATATACATTAAAACCTGTAGCTTGGGAACCTTTTGGGAGGAACTTATAAGAGCTGTACATTGCTTCTAATTAATCATATCGGAGCTGAATGGTTTCTTAAAGATACAAGTGCATTTTTACTTTTAACTCCTTAGATCTCTAATCTCATTTAACTCTTTTCTTAAATACAGTTAGTAGATAATATTAATCATTGTTTTGTAACTATAAATAAATCCTCCACACAAATTTTATTATCTAATTATTAATTATAGACGCTTTAACCATTTGATAAAAAAATTCTGATATTAATTTGGTTTATTAGGAACGGGAAAAATATTTTCCACTCTCTCTCGTTTGTTATATGTTCACATAATTATTATATAACTCTAATGTAATTTTATAACCTCGTAATTACTAGCAAAATATTTGGGTGAATCTTTATTTTCAATATCCTGTTAGTTCTTTCTGTGATGTGATTAGGGAATTTACTTTTATTTTCCTCACTATCCGCCTTCTTACGGAATATTTATTGAATAAAAAGAAATAATCAAAAGATTTGATTCATGCGATTTTTTTGAAGAGAATATGATGTAGAAAACGCATACAAGGATAGATATACATAGGTAGATTGGATAGGTATATACAAGGTGGATATACACAGGAAAGCAATTAAATTAGAGGTTTGCTAGTTTCGAACAAATGTTGCGCAGTGTAACAAATGTCCAAGTAAAGTGAAAGCAAATTATCTAAGCAGTTATCAGTAATAGCAGCAATCAATATGGCTAAAACGAAAGATCTATGCTCATTTGATAGTAGACAAGCTGTCTGGAGCACCCAAATACGTCTCACTATCTTGAAAGTTTGTAGGTACTGGGATTTTCACGAGTAACTATGTTACGGATGTACCACGATTACGTTGATTCCGATAAGACCCTCCCGCTAGGGTCGACTGTAATGAACTATAGTGTCGATGAGAGGAGCTAACGTCGGCTAGCTCCCATTGTAACATCGAATAGATACCCTACAGTGCTAGAAATCACTGAGCAATTTAATACTGGTAGGGCTTATGCAAAAACCGACCTTCAAACGATTTTCGAATATAAAATTTTTTTATTTAACTAGTTCTGAATTCTTACCAATAAAGAAAACAAGGCATACATACAACTTAAAAGAGAAGTTTTTAGTTTTTTATTTAATATATATAATTGAAAAATACAAAAGGGGAAAAAATAAGATTCATATGCGTACATACATAAATCAATAAAATTAAAAATTAACAAAATAATACTCTCTTAAAAATTCAGAAAATAAATGCTTTATAATTAATTAGTAAATTATTATTTTACTTCTTTCTTTGTTTAGTAAAATATGACTGTAAAAAAAGAGAAAAGAAAGGGGGGGGGGAAACGTCAGTAGATTTATAGTTTAGTTGTGTTCTTATTTTGAAAGAAAAAAGAAATAGGAAAAAGAACTTGCTCACTCGCTATTGAGTCAGGCTTAACTGTTTTCAAAGTATTAAATCATAAAATTAGATTTTTTGTTCTTGTTTGATTAATTATTGGTTATATTTGACCCAGTATCTTCATAACCCTCATTTGTTAGTACAACTACAGCAGAGGTGCCAAACTCGTATGATATTACGGGCCACATGATCTATTTTATTATAAGTTGGGGACGACATGTTTACGATCTTCAAAAATTCAATAAACTACGATTTTCATAAAGTATTATGCATTTATTAATGTAAAGATCGATGTATATATATTGTATATTATACACATGTAGTCGTTTTAAGTTCATGTAATTTTTTAAATTTAATCTATACTTATTTCATATTTTTAATAAAAAAAACCCCATTTTTTAAAGAATTTCAATTTAACATTACTTTTTAGAAGATATATTTTCAATTTTTTCACAAAGCAAGTCATCAAGATTTGATTAAAAATACTGTGAGCTGGTGTAATTTTTTAAAAAAATTGACGATAAATATTACTTTGGGTTGATCTTATCTTTCTGAATTCTCGTTATTTTTCATTAAAGAAAATAATTGTCCGCATAAATAAGTGTTTCCGAGCATGATCTTTATTCACATAACAAACGATAAATTTTAGGAAAAATATCTACTGATAAATACGAGTATGTATAAAAATCTAGAATTCCAACTTCCATAGATTTTTGCGTCAACAGAGAATCACATTAGATTTCAACTATTTTATTTGTAAGCTTTCATCAAAAATTTCAATATCGATTCATAGAGATAAAGTAAAAGTGTGAAATTATATAACTCACAGCTTTTAAAATTATAATTAATAATTCCGTTTCAAACAATTTAATTTTGTAAGCATATTCAGTAAATTTCAATTTATGGAATTTAATCAAAAGAGATATTGACAGCTTTCAAAGTGTGTGAGACAAGTTTTCTTTTTCTATTTATTTTCGCCAAAGTAGTATTTAATATTATCAAATATAATTGTAGCAACATGATTTTTGCCTTAAAACTTAAAATTAAGTTGATTAAGATGGCTTGTAATATCAACTGATAAAGCCAGGTCCTTTATCCATTCTCCATATTTTAATTCAGCACATTCATAATATTTTTATTTCCAAAAAACTTATATGATTTGAAAGCCATATTAATTTCCTTGAAATCTTTGAATCTCCATATAATATGGTAGATCGTTGTGTTCATTCTCTAAATCTTTGAGAAATGAAGCCAATTTATGATGATTAAGTCTATGTGTTCTGGAACATAATTTACAACTTTGGTGACCATTCTTAAAACATGTCATATGTTTAAAATTTCGGAGCACGGTACTTGCTGGTGCATAATACAATGAAAATGCTCAAAATTTTTATTGCCCTGCTGTTTGCATGTTTCTTTTAATCTTACAGCAACTCCTTTAGTAATATCGATCCTGGTAGGCGCACCATCATGCAAGGCAAACCAACTTTTCCAATGGTAACTTATATTTCTTCAAAACATCTATAAGTACATAAAAAATATCAGTTCCAGATGTTATGTTTCGGATATGAATGATTTTCAAAAGTTCTTCACTTATATATATTTTCACGTGTAGCCAGCTATCTGTTTAGCCACTCAACTAGTGTATTATTATTTTCTTTTAGCTTTTGTTTTGAGTAGCAACTGTGTTTTTTTTTAATTAGCAAGATCTGTTTTTTTAAGTTGGAAAATTGTATATTTAAGTTGAATAAAGGTAATGAATGGACATAATGGTGTACATTAATGTTGTATCTGACATTTGGTGATCCGGGAAGTGATCTAAATATAAAAAAGGTCAGTACGTTTTACTAAAGATTATTTAATTGAATATTAACTTTTGGTTGTCATGGAGTATCTTGTGAAGAAGCGATCTCCGTTACGTGCATCTTTTACTAAGACATATAAAAGTTTAATGTCTCTATTTGATGATGAAAATATAGAAATAAATTATGTTAAGATTAAATTGGCTACTTTAGAGCGTATTTCTGCTGATTTAATGACTATTGACAACGAAATTTTAGGACATGCATTAAGTGCAGACGATAAAGGTAAAAGTTATTCCGACGAATTTGAATCTGTAGAAGAATATAAAATCAAATATGATGAAGCCATAGTTTGTGTCAATTCTTTTATAGAAAGTAAATCACAACCAAACGTAAATATAATAAGTAATGAGAATTCGAAAATAAAACTTCCCAAACTTGAGTTAATGAAATTTGGCGGTGAAGTTAAAGAATGGTTGTGTTTCTGGAGTCAGTTTAAACGAATTCATGAGCATAAATATATGGAGTTAGAGGATAAATTCCAGTATTTGATCCAATGTATGTCGCCAGGCACAAGAGCGAAAGAGATCATCGAGGGTTATCCTCCTACTGCAGAAAATTATACAAAAGCGATTGAAAGCTTGAAAGCAAGATTTGGTCGTGAGGAACTGTTAGTAGAATATTATGTTCGTGAACTACTAACTTTTGTAGTTAAAAATGCTACTAAGTCGAAACTAAGCATTACCCAATTATATGATAAACTTGAATCTCATCTGAAATCATTAGAGTCAATCGGAATGACTTCCGATAAATATTCTGCGATGATCTTCCCACTTGTAGAATCATGCATTCCAGAAGACATTTTAAGAGTTTGGCTAAGGAATTCTGTAGGTGAAGAAAAATCTTACAGTGCAAGACTGACCCAGCCTTTAAATTTTCTAAGGGATGAGGTAGAAGGGGAAGAACGTATAACTCTTGCTAAGTCAGGTATAAATCAAAGTGATTCTTACAGAAAAATTCATAAAGATAAGGAAGAGATTATTATTCCTACTGCGAGCAACTTGTTTTCGGGAGCAAAAGAAAGGAACAGCAATAATACAATAAGTTGTATATTTTGTGAAAAATCCCATCAAAGTAAAGATTGCTTCAAAGCACAACATTTAACTCACGATGAAAAATTGAGAATTATGAAAGAGAAAAATTGTTGCTTTGCGTGTTTGAAACCAAATCATAGAGCTAAAAATTGTAAGAGCAAAGTTCAATGCGTGTTTTGTGATAGGAAGCATTACATTGTTTGTTTTCCGGAGTTTAAACAGAAATCGAAAGCTATTGCCGAGTGCAAACAAGAAAAATGCGAAAGTAGCACTCTTTCATCAACATGTACTTCAGGAAGAGTTTTTCTTCAAACTTTAGTGGTTGCCTTTCAACATGAAGGAAAGAAATTTCATCTACGAGCGTTGATAGATACTGGAAGTGAATATTCATATGTTTTAAAATCAACAGCAGAAACCTTAGGACTAAGATCAGAAGCTCATAGAAAATTAACACACGTTATGTTTGGAGGAAGAACATCTGATATGAATCATAAATGTTATCAAATCAATGTTGAGAATCTGCATACCGGTTATAGCTGCCAAATTCCTTTTTTAGATCAGCCTATAATTTGTGGATCTATACCTAGTCTACAGAAAGGACCTTGTACATTAGAATTAGCCTAAAGAGGCATTCACATCACAGATATTGATTGTATCAACTCGCAGATTGATCTTTTGATAGGTTTGGACTTTGCCAGAAATATTTATACTGGAAAAATACAGAAATTAAGAACAGGCATTTTTGCCATGGAAACAAACTCGGATGGGTTTTGATGGGAAAATCGCAAACAACTGGAGATGAGAATTCTATTGTTGCCTTCTATTTAGTTACCTCCCTCTTAGTTCACAATCAAGAAATCAGAAACCTTTGGGAATTAGAAGCCATTGGCATTAGAGATCCCTTTGAATGGAAATCGAGAGATGAAATTGATAAAGTCGTAAAGGATCATTTTATGGAAAATTTAAGAAAAGATAGCGAGGGAAGATATGAAGTGAAATTACCATGGATGCAAGACAAAAATCTTCCTGAGTATAGAGATATAACTGAAAGAAGAGACTAGAAATTACAACTACTAAGTTAAAATTGGAAAGAAAATATGATGCATATGATATGGTGTTCGAGGAGTGGTTAAAAGAAGAAATAATTGAAAAGGTACCACTGAAAGAACTGTCTCTCTCTCTCTCTCTCTCTATATATATATATATATGTGTAAATCTGGTTGCTACTTGCCACATAGAGGTAAAGGAAAATTAAACAACAAAGGTTAGACCAGTTTTCGACGCATCTAATAAAAATAAAGGTTTTCCTTCACTCAATGATTGCTTGGAAAAAGGACCTAACACCTTAGAATTGATACCGTCATTGTTAGTAAGATTTAGAGAAAAAAGAATTGGTGTTATATCCGACATAAAAAGGGCTTTCTTACAGATAAGCATTGCCGAAGAAGATTGAGATTATCTTCGATTTCTGTGGTGGAAGGATAGTGAAAGTAACTCAACTTCAGTGTTGTATTGGATAAATCATGACGATACATGGACTGGGTTAGTAAAAAATCGAGTTAAAGAAATAAGAAATCTTACAGAGCGAAAAAGGTGGCGCCATGTATCAGGCTCTGAGAATCCTGCTGACCTGCCTTCAAGAGGCTGTTCTGCGAAGAAACTGATAGAATCTCGTTGGTGGGAGGGTTCTCAGTGGCTGACGTTGTCGGAAAAAGAATGACTTCATTCTAATCCAATTGTTGACAAAGAGAATGTGGACTCTGAAAGATGTAAGGTAGCAGTAACGGCATTGAATAATGTCAATGGTTTGTCTTCAAGAGTTTTCAGCTACTTTTCGAAGTACAGCATATAAAATGCCGGTTCTGGGATTTCAGAGCAGTAGATATAAAATGCCGGTTCTGGGACAAGTGGAGCGTGGAGCCTCCATAGACTTAACATGGGGCCGGTTCTGGGACAAGTGGAGCGTGGAGCGCGGCTGACGCCTGGGGGCAGAAGAGATAAGGAAAGGGTGACAATGGGGGTCTCCTTACCTGAAAAACATTCTGCGCATGCGTTATGAAAATTTGAAATGTTGGGAATTCATTGAATAGACTGTTTATTTTTCAATTAATAATTTTTAAAATAAGATTTCAATAATATTTTCTATTTTACTTTAGTGCAAACAATAATGACAAAAAATAAACATTTTTTTATGAGAAGATGAATCATTCCAATCCTTTCTCGTATTAGTAAGGGGTCTTCTCTATCAGTATGATTGGTTTGAGAACACGAATATGTTTTTAATGATAGGCGATTCGTATTTTTACTTAATGAAATGAATTAATTAGTTAAAATGAATATACTGTTCAACTTGATCGTAGGATTCGATGCAAATTTTAGTCTTGATGAAGGGAGACAAAACTTGTTTTGAAAAATAAAACTTAATGTCAGTCAGAGCTATTTTCGTTTCAATAAATGTTTTTCGTTACTTCAAAACTAATTTTTTTTTTTTAGAAAAAGTACATTTATGAGTGGAGCCATCTATGATTGATTTTAATTTCTATGTGTAAAATTACACTTATTTTTAAGTTGAGTTTCGAACCCCAAAAGTCTTCGTTGATGAATGTTAGAAGGTACGATCCTAACAACTCACCTACGAAAACCTGTTACCATACATTTAGTTTACTCACATATTATCAAACTTTAAGCGAAAATACTTAGAATAAAGTTGAATTGTAAGATTCCTATGGCTAAAAATTTAATATCCTTCTAAACTATTTAAAGCTATGAATTTCTTCATTTTATACGTCATGTAATAATTTCGAGGATATATATAAAATACATGTTTTTACTTGCCAAGGTCATGATAGAATTATCCAGAAGTGGTAATCTATCTTATCTTAGAGGGAAAGGAATGTGTAAACAACCTTTGAACATGTTGGTACATGGATAACATGACCAAATAACAGACAATGTAACACTACGCACGCGTAAGAATACATTATTCTATTCCACCAATAAGCTTCTTTAAGTTTTATGATAATATTCTTACAAACCAATCACAGTTCAACATGAGAGTAAAGTTCTAATCACATGGATTTGGAATATATTTGGTTTAAAGACATTTCTAGCTCTTTCTCTCTCTCAGACTGTAGTTCAAATTTTATTATTGTTGTAATCAGAATTATACACGTGTAGAATTAGAAACATGAAGCGAACGTTTAATTCCAATAATGGTTCTAATAAGCGAGTATGTTTTAGTGAAGATACCAAGTCAGATTCTTCTTTCTCTGACGATACTATTCCTCCACATCATTTCCACTTAGGACAGGACGTTTACGCTGCAGTGACATATTTTGCTAGCATGGTACAAGTTCATCTACGTCTCTATAAAAGAGATGGGAATAATCGACTGTTTCCAACTAAAAGAGGTGTGTGTTTCTCGCCTATGCTGTGGCAATCATTTGTTAATCAAATCGAGCAAATCAATACATCATCTTCTGTTGAAGAAACTATCCTCATAAAAGACTCTTTGATGATATCGACCGTTTTTATTGAGAACATTCCAAATATCATCTTCCAGCGCTATTTCCAGAAAAAAGATTATTCAAAGAAGTTTGTACCGGGGACGTGTGTTCTAAGCGAAAATAACTGGTTGGAATTACAACGAATTCATAAGATCATCACAGAAAGTGTCATGTGGTTAACATTTGACCGTATGCTTCGCAATTTGTTACTGAGTGAAGCCTCGAAAATTATGCCAAGTGCTGTAGTGAATACAGACGCTTCAGAAGTTGAATTGGTGTTGACAACTTCATTGATTGAACTTTTGTGTGATTACTTGGGAAACTCCATCGCAGATGTGTTCGAATGCTACGGGTGTGTTCAACAATATGGTAATCAACTTGGACATGAATGTATAACAATGGATTATGAAACCCGTATACGACTTTATGGCGGTTTAGCTTTGTTCACTATTGATTTCGAGCAACTTATCAAGGATTTTATCCAACGAAATATTCAATTGTTAAATTATCTAAATCCAATATTTGTAAATAAGTGGGATATGCTTTCTATTTTTGATAACGCTAAGAAAATGTATATTGCATCTGATCCTAATCGTTAGTATTAAATAAAAAATATTTATTTGTATATGTCTCTGTTATTGTTATTTACTCTTTACTTCGTATTTATATGTGAGTATGTGTTTCCTCTTTATTATATACTATTTAAACTCTTTTTAGAAGAGTTGTTGTTCTTATAAATTGAATGCTATAAATACTTCGTTTAGTTTGCTATTACATTATTCATTCATGTGATGTTAGTCAAATAACACACATTTTTTTTAAAGTTAAGAATGGATCTTGAAAAAGTTTATCAAGAGCCTGAACATCCGGGTAGCTTTGGTGGTGTCGAAGCTTTATTTAAAGCTACGGGTGGAAAATTTTCTAGAAAAGATATTAAAAAGTGGTTAAGTGCAAAAGATTCATATACTTTACATAAACCTATTAAAAAGAAATTTAAGAAAAATAGAGTGTTGGTAAGTCGAATGAATCAACAATATCAAGCCGATTTAGTCGATATGCAGTCTCTTTCTAAGTTTAACGACGGGTATAGATATTTACTTACTTGCATATGTGTTTTATCGAAGTATGCTTGGGCTATTCCATTACATGATAAGAATGCGAAAACAGTAGTATCGGCTTTTGAACAAATATTTTCTGAGCGCGTCCCTCTTAAACTTCAAACTGACGCTGGTAAAGAATTTACGAACAAACTTTTTCAGAATTATCTCAAAAAGAAGAAAATAGGATTTTTCATGACAAGTAATAACACGAAAGCCTCTATTGTTGAACGATTCAATAGAACGTTAAAGACAAAAATGTGGAAATTTTTTACAGAGAAGAATACGAAACGATACATTGGTGTCGTAGATAAATTAGTATACAGCTACAATAATACTTGGCATCGTAGCATACAAATGACACCAGCATCTGTAACTGAGACTAATCAAAGCCAGGTATGGGAAAATTTATATGGTAAGCAGAATAATAAAAAGGTGAATAAGCCAAATTATCGACTTAATGATACAGTTCGAATTAGTAAGGAAAAGTTATTATTTGAAAAAGGATACGAGCAGAATTGGACCAGAGAAATATTCACCATTCATGATATTATTAGAAGGAATCCAATTGTTTATAAATTAAAAGATTTAGCTGGAGAAGTGATTCGGGGTACTTTTTATGAACAAGAACTTCAAAAAGTAACGCATTCTGGTTACTATCCTATTGAAAAAATTTTGAAAACACGAGAAAAGAATGGTAAAAGGAATATTTTGTAAAATTTTTGGGATATCCAGAAAAATTTAATACATGGGTACAAGACTTGAAGCATCTATAAAAAGAGATCAAAATCTACTTATTCATCAGTCGCGAAAATGTCTTTCTACATAACGCTCATAAGTGATAGCTCCAAACACTTTTTCCCAGGAAATAAAACTTCTCATTTTACTACACAACTTCCAACTCCCATTACACTAAATGATGAATGGGAAATGGGATTAGTTGATTTTATTTATCCTCATACATGGTATAATATAAGAGAAGACAACAATTTATTTGGTTTTGACCTCGGTGATGGAAAGTCGATTGCTAGAAGAATTCCTCAAGGATTTTATGAGACTATACCTGACATTTTAGATGGGATGTATTTAGAAGATTTTAAGAACAAAATAGAATTTCATTACCATCCTATAGTCAAAAGAGTAAAAATCAAGACAAAAGAGCACGCTAAAGTTTTTTTACATAAAGGTTTTTCTAAACTCCTTGGTTTCGAACCGGGTGAAATCAAAGGCAAAGTTGAAAGTTCATATATCGCTGATCCTAATGCTTCGTTTCCTCTTATATATGTTTATTCTGATTTGGTAGAACCTCAAATTGTGGGAGATGTCCAAGCTCCACTTTTAAAAATTGTAAAAGTTGAAGGAAAAGATGGAGAAGTGGTGAATGCGCATTATACAAGACCTCATTACGTGCCTGTCATACGACGGCATTTCCAAACGGTCGAAATGGTTCTTAGATTACATTCAGGAGAATTAGTACCATTCGAAAGAGGAAGAGTCATAGCCGCTAGTGTTACATTTTCGAATGAGACAAATAGTATAAAAGAAGATAAAAGAAAAAAATACATTCATTTATAGATCAGATCTGTCAGAATAAAGATGCTTGTTCCATATAAGTGTTGTGTGAAGCAATACGAGGATTATTACGTTAACCAAGCAGGCAATGGTCTTTCTTATTATCAGGGTCAATCTTTTCAAAAAGGTTATGGCATAGGAGGTTGGTTCAAAAGACTGTTTCGCACTGCTTTGCCCTTCTTAACTCGAGGAGCCAAATCTGTTGGGAAAGAAGTTTTGAAAACAGGAACTCAAATAGTTAATGATTTACTCGAAGGACAAAATTTAGAAGATGCAGCTAAACATCGAACAAAAGAAACCGGAAGAAAATTAGCTAGAGAAGCCATTAAAAAAGCGGATGATATGCTTGGTCAGGGTAAAAAGTATAAAAGAAAGAAAAGATTCTCAAAACACATCATTCCGTCTAAAGCCAGGAAAGCGAAAGGACGTGATATTTTTGATACGTAATAAAATGGCATTTCTTTTGAAAGATTCTCCTGAATGTGCCAAGTCCGAATTGAATTTATTTACTCTCCCACCAACTCAAACAGTTATAGAAAAAGGTCAATGGATTCAGTTTCATCCAATTGCAAATGTGACAGATGGCGGACCTGTTGAATTCTTAATTTCTGGAAGCGGCGAAGATTATCTAGATTTGTCTCAGACGCAATTATATGTTAAAGCAAAAATTTTAAAAAACGATGGAAAAGTACTTACTGATGACGATAAAATAGGACCTGTTAATCTTTTTCTCCATTCTTTATTTTCGCAAGTAGACATAAGTTTAAATGGAAGAAACGTTTCTTCTAGTAACAATACATATCCTTATCGAGCTATTTTGGAAACTATATTAAATCATGGATATGACAGCAAAACTTCTCAACTTAGTTCTGAAATATATTATAAGGATACAGCGGGTCGAATGAATATATATGATGATGATAAGGAGCCAAACGAAGGATTCAATAAGCGAGCTTCACTATTCAAAAAAGTGCAACTGTTGACATGATAGGGCGACTTCATGTAGATTTATTCAATCAAGATAGACTTTTACTTAACCTCGTCGATTTGAAAATTAAACTGATAAGAAGTAAGCCAGAATTTTGTCTCATGGGAAATGAGGGCTATAAAATAGTGTTCGATCACGTTTCAATCTTTGTTAGAAAAGTGCATATTAATCCCGGAGTCCTTATTGCTCATGCTAAAGCTTTAGAAAAGGCAACAGCTAAATATCCTATAGATAGAGTTAACTGTAAAGTGTTTTCAATACCTCAATCGAGCTATTCTTTTATCCAAGACAACGTGTTTTCCGGACAAATGCCAAAACGAATAGTTTTAGCTTGTGTAGATAATGATGCATTCAACGGAAACTATAAAAAGTCACCTTTTGAATTTAATCACTACAATGTGAATTTTATCGGAGTCTATATAGACGGTCAGCCTATGCCTCATCAACCATTAGAATTGGATTTCGAAAAAGAAAATTATATTAGGGCATATCAGAGCTTGTTTTTAAATTCTGAAGGGCTTTATTTATCAAGAAATGAATTTGCTAAGGGATATTCCTTATTTTTATTTGATTTAACACCTGACTTGTGTGACGGAGAACATTTCAATCTGATTAGACACAGTAACTTAAGAATAGAATTAAAATTTAACAAAGCATTGGAGCAAACCGTGTCGCTGATCGTTTTCGCTGAATTTGAATCCTTAATCGAGATAAACAAAACAAGGAACGTACTCTTTGATTTCGAAAATTAATGTATGCCTCACAAATTCATCGAATTTTGTCTGAGGATAAAGATGCTTCAAAATATTTTATTGGAGTATTTCCTTCAGACAAGTTACCTTTAATTAGAAGAAGAAGTACTCTGATCGTAAATACAGACACACAAGATCAAGAAGGATCTCACTGGCTAGCGATGCACATTCGAGACGAAAACACAATTGAATTTTTGATTCTTATGGATTTCCCCCAACAGCTTATGGAGATTTTATTTCGAGCTATACAAGAAAGTTTAAAAATATAAAGTGGAATGAAAAATCCCTTCAAAGTCTTACATCGAACGTCTGTGGTCATTATTGTATATTTTTCTTGTTGAAAATCAGTAAAGGTTTTTCGATGAATTATATTTTATATGAATTTGTTCGTAGCAAACAGAATGATTTCAGATTGTATCAATATTTTAAGAAAAGATATAATGTAAGAATAAATTTTAGATGGTGAATAAATACAATATTGTTTTTATATTTTGTGTTTGTGTTATTATTATAAGATGAATATGATTTTGCTTTGAATATCTTATAAGTTTTCCATATATTTAAATTTATAAAGTTATTATTATTATTTTAAGATTAATATGAAAAAGAAATTTTATCAGTATTGCTCTTAACCTAAATATTCAAGTCCATCAACAATACTCTAACTTTTTAAATATTTTCAACATTTAAAAATATTTTTTAACTTTTTCAAAATATTTTTCAACTTTTTTTAAATCATTTTTCAATTATATTAATATATGTTAGTATAAGAAACAAACAAAAAAAACAGATCAAAAAATGCTTTTTAAAAAAGATTTATTGAAGAAAACACGAGCTACACTTAATAATCAATCCATGACAAAGGTTTTGCATACAATGTTTTTGTTTTAAGATATTTATTCTTAACAAAATTTGATGGAAAATTTTTTCTTTTTAAAAATTCATCAAATGATTCAAACCCAAAAGGTTTTATTTTTCTGTCTCTCACTAGGTGGGTAATCAAATGTACAACATTAGTATTTCGAATAATTTTCCCATCCACTATTAACTCTTTGTCAGGTGTCCAATATATTTCTTCTCGATGCTTCTGTATAAAAAGAATGATTTTCTTAATAATAGCTTTATATTTCTTTGGTGCTGATTTTTCTATTTCTTGTTCAATATTCTCTGCGCTGGTTTCTTGCTTTATAAATCCGAGGGCCTCCTTAGAATCTTCATTTAGAATAACACTTTTCAGATCTTCTGCATTAGAATTTTTAAATTCCATCTGTGGTTCTTGCATGTCTTCATTGATTTCTTTGGGAAAGGGAAAGTTTACATATTTTCGAAGAATTTGTAAGTATAAAGTAACCTTTTCAGAATCATTCATGTTTTTGTTTCGAAGAATAGATTGCATTTTCTCATCTAATTCTGATAGTTGTTCTGAAACGAAATTTTGAAGTCTTTCTTCTGGCAGTAAAACGAATTTCTTACTGTGTTCCATGAATGAGGGATGATATAACTGAAACAGCAGCAGGAATCAGAAAACTTAAAAATCCTTCTCCTTTTTGTATTAGAACTTTCCTCTTTTTATACAAAGGGACAGATTTATCTCCTAACTTACGTATAACCTGCTTAAAAGGAGCTAACCTTCTTTTATGATGCTTTGTTAATGGAACATTCCCTTTTAAAGTATTTAACGCACATTCGCATACTGCCTTTATTAGAGAATTAGGACATTTTTGTAATAGTTTTCTCTTGTTTTTGCTTTTTGCCAAGAGCTTTAAATACGCTACGTGTTGTTTTACCGACATATTTAATGCAAATGTTTTATGTTACACTATTTCAAACTTTAAATACTATATTCGATAGTAAAATAAAATTTCATATGAGTAAAAAGTATAAATTAATTTTTCGTTTGTATTTTAAAAACAATTATTACCGAGGAACATATACTATGTTTTTATCCCCTGAAATATACTCGTACGTATGCGCAGTCTCTCATTCGTTTCAGGCTTCAGGTCAATAAATAAATAACCATATGGCACTTTTGTAGCATCGTCATAACTTTCTAAAAGAAATTTCGACTGAGATGGATACATTTGTCTTGCTAGACAAGAGATCTGTTGCTTGTCTCTAACATTTTTAAAACAACATAGGTAAGAAGTATTTAAAGAAATATTCCTAATTTGTTTTCCCTTGCAAAAATATTTTGTAGAATAAATATTACGGAAATATCTCTATGGTGGCTTCCTTTCGTGAACAAGTTTGAAAGTTTTTTGTCATCTCCTACTTCATTCATTAAATCGTCTATTATTATGAGAGCATTAGTAATGTTTTCTACACCAGAAGGTATGCCTTCATGAAATTCTATGTCAGACATCTTCTCAAACAGTTTTTGATAAATTCCATAACACCAAATAATTTTGGGAGGAAAAGGTTTGATTAATTTTGTTTCTAATATTCGTCTAACAAAGAAAGTTTTACCAGAATTAGAAGGTCCGCAGATCATCATAGAAAATGGATGTTTAAGGTTTGGAAACTCCATTGTAAATGAGAATACTCAAGTAACAAACATTAATTTATAGTTTTTAAACTTATCTCAATAAATTTTAACTACCAAATATATATATATATATATATATATATATATATATATATATATATAATGGAATGTCTTTCTCTTAATTTCTAACATACAAATAAATAATGTAACTTTCTTTTCATAGAACAATATGGTAACGGAAAACTTAATTTAATCTTATATTTAAAATTTTAAAAAAAAAGCATTATACAAGAATATTGAAATAAGCAAAAATACAATGTTCTAACAGAAAATTCAATTTAATCTTACATTTTTCAAAATGCATTACATGAGAAGCATTGAAATAAACAACATCATTCAATATAAATAATAAATACGGTCGACAATGTATAAAATGAAAAAAAAAAAAATACGTTCACAAACATGAAAGAATAAGATATATACAGAAAAAATCAATATATATATATACGCGAAACTATATAATTAAATTCTCATTTATGTAAAATATTAGCTTTCATTTATATGACAGTTACCGAAAGCCAAAGTTGTAATACCATCTTCAAGAATATATCTTTTATCATCGAAGGGGCAAAGTGAAATTTTTTTACTTTTTACAGAATGTATTTGATGTATAGAACTGTTAATGGATTTAAACTCTTCACGACTTCTATACTTATTTATGAGGCAATTTTTATAGTCTTCATGAGAAATTTTACTTTTTAAAATAGATCTATGTACCCCTTTTGCTGTATTTTTTCTAAAGTTAATGTTTTTATGCTGTACATTTTTGCTTTGAGACCTACGAATTCAGTTGCTACCATCCCATTTAACTCATCTTTCATTTTTCCGAGAACTTTATTATTTAAGGGATTATAAAGAAAATGATTTGGAGGATAGTTAGCTGTATCAAATTCAATGGAATTATGAAACATATCTTTATATATATCTGAAGTTGAAATAATATAACACAGAGAATCTGTATCTGTAAATAATAATTTGGCACGATTTTCATACATTTTTTTGACATAATTATAATGAAAATTGTACATTAAAATTTTAGAAATATCTAAAATTGAAAACCAACATATATGGGTCTGTTCAATAAAAGAGAAGTAAGTTTTCTTTGAATAGATACAAGGTCGTTATTAATTATTTTATAAGCATAAAATGCTGGAGATGCTATTAATTTCTTAGCTCTTTTCTCACTATTCACTAAATCAATCTTAACTCTATTGCGTAAATTTTCCATTGTTTTTCCAAACACGGCATTGTTTAAAAGTTTAAAGAGATCTTTTTCAAAATTGTTATTTGCTCGTTTTCGATGTTCAGTATTAAAATCAATATAATTTTTTAACCAAGGACTTTGTTTGAATTTTAGAATTTTATGTATATTTTTAACCTTTAAACCTAATTGTACATATAACTTCAAATTTCTATAATGAAGAACATATTTAGTTTTATTTTTTAAGTTAGGAACCAATTTTTCTACAGATTTCGATTTTAAAATACTGAATTCTTTAGCAATATTTTTAGTATAGGGGAACATTCAGAAACACTTACTTCAATTTTTTCTGGAGCTAATGGATAGCAGTTATGCAAATCATGCAATTCATCTGGATATTCTAAGTCAACTTCAAATATATAGCCTATTTCCGAATCGTCTGGTACATTCATAAAATTAACATCTTCATCAGTCCAGGAGAAGTCGTGTGTAGGTAAATGTTGCGACATTGCCCAACCATATAGATTGTTTGCGTCTAAATATATAATATAACTACTAGGTAAGCTTGAATCATAGTTTGATAAATACGCATTGTTAGCCTTAGCGTAGCGATGACTAATCATCGCAACACCTCCGCGAATTCCTTTTTCGATGAATAAGTGCATGTCTATATCAGTTAAAAGCTCCAATCGTACTTTTGTCATTTTGAGACATGCTTGCCATGCCAAACCAGGAGCCGTATATGTATGACATGGATCAATTTTGTAGTAATTCTGGCATAGAGTTCTAAAGTTTTCAAATATGTCTGAAAGTAGTAATACGTCTACGGTTACATACAAATCATGATAATCACCTAATGTATGCATTTGAAATATATTCCATATATCGTGAGCATATTCGTAGTCTTCTCTGGATACATTTTCATTTGTTAAACTGTTGAAAAAAGCTGATTGAGGAGGGAGCTGCGTCTCATAAAATTTAGAAAAGGAATCAAAATATTCATATGGATAGCAACCTTTTCTAGTAATAAATTGTGCATTACTTGCGAAATATTTATTGCAAAGATGAAATTGACAAGGTTTTAAGTTTTGAGCAAGTTTCTCTAGAGAAGTGTTTAAAAATTGAAAAGAGTCAATAAAACGTAATGAGCTCAGAGTAAAAGAAATAAACTTTTCACTATTTTCGGGAATGCATTGAATTCTCTTTTCTTTAAATTTACCTATTCCTTGAATTAAAAAGTGTCCATCATAATTTCGCAAATTGTGAATTACGACAGGAATGTAAGTTGCTAATTTAAAATTCAAATTGCACCTATTGTGTGCTGCTCCTCTGTAAGCTCCAGTTAGATGATCGTGGTCCCTTACAGCATCTCCATTGAGAGGATTTCCACAGATGCTGCAGAGTGTAGAAGATTTAAAATTTTCTTCATCCGTCATAGAAAAGACCATAGGCTTGACAAAACGCAAGATATCAAGAATTGATTTTTCTTCATCTAAGAGTTTTGTAAGAAATTGATCTATGGCATTTTTTCCTCTAAAAACTGTAGGAGGTTTGACCATCGTTCCATCTGGTCCTACAATAACATATGCAAAACCACATGGAACATGCTTCGCTATGGATTCAGTTGAGGAAATTTTAGGGTCTTGTTCACAAGAATTGATCTTTTCTAGGATACATTCCAGGTCGGCGTATATCACATATGGCACGGGTAGTTTGAATTTATGATTGCTAAATTCCAGCCATTTTTCCTCTTGTGTCGGCATTTTTATTTTTTGTACATTATGATTTCGACAGTCTTCTTGATGTTGATTCAATAATTCTTCATTGTTAAATCGAAGAAGGCAATAATCGCAAAAAAACTTTATGTTCATGACTTGTTAAATGATTTAGTAAGCTGCTCATATTAGTTATTAAAGTATAATGTTTCTTGATTCCTTGAGATATTAGTAATAAGTTTATATGTTTGTTTCTTCTTGTTGACGTAGTAATTCTTAGAGGAAATATTTCTCTTTCAAAGCCAAAAACATTTATTGATATGTTATTATTTCGTTCAAATTTATCTATTTGAGATATGGGTGTAGGAAAATCAATACCCTTACAATTAATTTCTTTTTCGAAAGAAAGGTAATTACTAATTCGTTCGGCATGAATGTTCACTGGATGAAGAGCAGCTAAAACGCACCATAAAAAACATTTTTCATCGCTGTTTTTTATATTTATCACAGCTTTTTTTTCTTCGTTATCGTTTTTGGTAAGGGTATGTATGAAGAGGGTGCTAATGGTTGATAGGCACACGTTTTTACTTCCAAATGTAGAATTTCATCTAAAATCCATCCACTTCCTCTTCCCTCGAATTCTTCACATGATGATAATATTTTTAAAAAAGCTTCTGTTACTTTTTTTTCAGGTGATTCATTTAGGAGACTTATTTCACAAATTGATCGAAAATGCGATTCACATTTTTCTTCTTCGGTTTCTGCTGTTTTTCTAACAAAACGAACCTTGGCGCAAACGTACCACTTGATACCTTTCTTTTCCTTGGATTTATTTTCAACTATTCTTACAACTTCTTCTTTAGAATTCTGGAGGAAGCCATTTAAATTCTTTATAAAGTTCAAATCGGTTGAAATGGTATATGTTTCAAACGTATTCAAGCAAGTACGACTTTTGGTGTTATCTCTCCTGTCTTTAGCAGCAGGAGTTTGATATCCCGATGGTCCAGGTTGAGGAGAAGAATTCAGTCTTTTTCGTTTGTTTTCTAAGATCTTCGCTCTAGATACTTCATGCAACTTTAGATGACGTTTAAGGCTATCGGATCTGGCAAAGTTTTTATTGCAATGGTTGCATCTGTTTTCATCAGTTCCATGCACATTCTTTTTTTGTCTTTTAAAGTTCTTCTTATGTTTAAAAACTTATTACAATCAGAACAAGAAAATATTTTATCTTCAGCGGCATCATCTTCGAACGGAGAATCTAATTGAGATGATGTTAAATCTCCAAAGTCACTTGTTGCAAAAAATTTGGGTATTAAGAGGAAAATCAGAATTTTCGAAAAATTCTTCAACAGACTGCATTTTAAGGCATCAGCTAGTAAAGTAACGAGAAATGGAAAAATCTATAATATATAGTACAAAGCAATAAACGTGGACCAATAGAAAATCGACGCTTATCTTATATCTACGTATGCATGTGGGGAAGTAGATTTCATATACTAATAAGATTCCAAGAAGAATGTTGTTTGGGACTTTCTGTCTCCGAGAAGGAATGATAACAAACAAGAAAGTATAACACGCTGTGACGTCTTCCATTCACACTAAGTTTTATGGTTTCAACCAGATGTTAAGTGAGAAGTGCATGGGGTCATTGTTTATTGTTTAACCTCGGGCAAGCGTCGCCACCAGACTGCCCGTTAGGGTGAAAAAAGAGAACCTGCATCCATTGTCAATAGGAAGAACACGGTCGCCATGACCATGTTATCGATATCCGTGCACAAAAGTTGTTTACACATTCCTTTCCCTCTAAGATAAGATAGATTACCACTTCTGGATAATTCTATCATGACCTTGGCAAGTAAAAACATGTATTTTATATATATCCTCGAAATTATTACATGACGTATAAAATGAAGAAATTCATAGCTTTAAATAGTTTAGAAGGATATTAAATTTTTAGCCATAGGAATCTTACAATTCAACTTTATTCTAAGTATTTTCGCTTAAAGTTTGATAATATGTGAGTAAACTAAATGTATGGTAACAGGTTTTCGTAGGTGAGTTGTTAGGATCGTACCTTCTAACATTCATCAACGAAGACTTTTGGGGTTCGAAACTCAACTTAAAAATAAGTGTAATTTTACACATAGAAATTAAAATCAATCATAGATGGCTCCACTCATAAATGTACTTTTTCTAAAAAAAAAAAAAATTAGTTTTGAAGTAACGAAAAACATTTATTGAAACGAAAATAGCTCTGACTGACATTAAGTTTTATTTTTCAAAACAAGTTTTGTCTCCCTTCATCAAGACTAAAATTTGCATCGAATCCTACGATCAAGTTGAACAGTATATTCATTTTAACTAATTAATTCATTTCATTAAGTAAAAATACGAATCGCCTATCATTAAAAACATATTCGTGTTCTCAAACCAATCATACTGATAGAGAAGACCCCTTACTAATACGAGAAAGGATTGGAATGATTCATCTTCTCATAAAAAATGTTTATTTTTTGTCATTATTGTTTGCACTAAAGTAAAATAGAAAATATTATTGAAATCTTATTTTAAAAATTATTAATTGAAAAATAAACAGTCTATTCAATGAATTCCCAACATTTCAAATTTTCATAACGCATGCGCAGAATGTTTTTCAGGTAAGGAGACCCCCATTGTCACCCTTTCCTTATCTCTTCTGCCCCCAGGCGTCAGCCGCGCTCCACGCTCCACTTGTCCCAGAACCGGCCCCATGTTAAGTCTATGGAGGCTCCACGCTCCACTTGTCCCAGAACCGGCATTTTATATTAAAGAAAATTCTAAGAGAGTCTTGAAAAATGCCTTATTAACTTATGAATAGATTTTAGTTTACTTTGTGAATGTGAAGTTATAGTTAATTCAAGACCTTTAACTTATGTATCAAGATTCAGACGAGTTGCAACTGCAATGTTTCTGCCAGAAATTCAGAGGTTGGTGTACCTGATCTTGACCATATAGACAAGATAAGTTTAATGAAAGACTACATCAGCAAAACTTTGAAAAGAGTTGAGAAAAGTTTTAAAATATCTTGGAAATCTTATGGTCATAGTTTTAATTGAAAACGAAGATAAGAAGCGAGCATTTTGGCCTTTGGGGCGAATAGTCAAGTTGTATCCTGGGAAGGACAATTATGTCAGACTGGTTAAAGTTAAGACATCGAATGAAGAGGTTCTAAGACCGATTCAACGCTTATATCCACTAGAAATACAACCAGAATCTGAAGTAAGTTCTAAAAGGGCAGATGCTGAACCGGAAAAAATCTCCACAAGTCTTCAAGAGTTATTAAAGGAGAGAATTACCAGAAGTGTTCGAGTTATAAAGTTGCCTTCTATATTCAGAGACTTTTAAGTGAACTTTAAATTGGACTTTTAAATGAAATTTTAGTTTAATAAATATTTGTTTTGATAAAAATTGTGTTATCAAAAGGTGCGAGTATGTCACGTGTAGCCAGCTATCTGTGTAGCCACTCAACTAGTGTATTATTATTTTCTTTTAGCTTTTGTTTGAGTGGCAACTATGTTTTGTATTTTTAATTAGCAAGTTCTGTTTTGTTTTTTTAAGTTGGAAAATTGTATATTTAATTTGAATAAAGGTAATGAATGGACATAATGGTGTACATTAATGTCGTATCTAACACTTATTTTTAAATCAACATCGCATCCGTGAAAAAAAGCGACTAGCTAAGCGAAATTTCGAATATCCGTACTTTCATCAATAGTGCAATAAAGTAGACTTGAAATGTTGATATTATTGAGAGATACTTATTTCTCAAATTCTCGGCTATTTCATCAACTCTGCTACCAACAATACTTCGACTTCAACTTATATTTTCATTTTGCTTTGTTTATGCTGGAGATAATGCTTCCATTGTTTCAAATAAGCATCAACTAATAAAGTACCTTTCAGTAAATGATTTCGATCAGCTTGAGAGATTAAATATAATAATATATAACTTTTACAGCAGCTGTATCGTCTTCAACAAATTTAATGAGTGTGCTTTATTGTTTTTGAAGAATTGATGTCACACACCAGGGTCAATTCTAGCAGGCCTAATTGGCCAACATGCTCACCGGACTTGAATCCAATAGAGCATGCGTGGGATATGCTTGGCCGACGAATTGCAGCCCGTCAACCCCCTCCCACCTGTCTACCGGAACTTCGGAGGGCATTGCTTGATGAGTGGTGTAATATTCCCCAAGATCAGATTGATAATTTGATACACAGCATGCCTATGCGTTGTAAGGCTTGTATTGCATCGTCCGGGAACATACTCCGTATTAATCATCATACTAACTATGTAATACTGTTTTTTGTAAATAGGTTCTTTTTTGAAATTTGCTCCAGGGAGTAAAAATCGCAATTTTTATTAATTATGTCAAACATGTAGCATCTTTTTTGCTCTTTAAGTTTTGTTTAATAAATAGACTTTACAAATAAGTCAAATTTGTTTTGCTTCTGTCTCTCTTTCTTTGCCTGAACTTCATTAGTCTTAATTTATGGACATGAGTGTAGAAAATGTACTCAGAGTGTCAATTTCTAATCGTAAACCTTCTTTTGAAAAACTTCCCTCTGCAAGACAAGCCCATGGAAGTCACTAATACTTATTAAACTTGCTCTTAATTTAGTATTAATAAATTAGTTATAAAATACCTTGTGCAGCACTGATACACTAAAATTATACTGCCTGAAGTACCTGCTCTTCGAACGAGTTCATTTTTTAAAAAACTGAAACATTCTTGATTAATAGCTGAATTGTCAGGAGAGTAAACCCAAATGCACAACAATGTTTACGAAAATGTAAAATGATATTTTAAAATGAATGCTCATATTATAATTATTTTTAAAGGAACTGTAATTTTAAGCATCACAGAATTAACATTTAGAATTAATTTTAAGCAATGAAAAATAATATAAAATTCCAATGAAGAATAATAGTGTTATTTTTAATATTTAAAGCGAGAAGACTTCAAAATGTCTTATCCCGGGGGCAGACACACACTCGATACAAGCGTTAATGGTCACGTGAGGGTGATTAAGTCACCCCAATCCTTTTTTTAATAGTTATTTTATTGTACACGATACAAATCGTGATCCCAATGAATAATTTAATTAAGAGAAAGTAAACTTACCTACTTTCAAGAACTTTTCAATTTTTCTTTGGTAACAAATAAACAGTTTTGCCAGAATTAACGGTTTCGTGATCTCTGTGTCCCACGCGACCACTTCCGGATTAAAAATGTATTCATTATGATAATATGCATGTTACTGCTAAAAGAATTGTGTAAAATGTTTTTCATTATGCTTTATATGCTTGAGAATACTCATAAAAATAAGTCTTGGCCAAATAATCCTTCAAAGTGTGTGTGCTCTCCGTGGTTTTCCAAATATCATAGAACTCTTTTGCATGGAAAAAAGCGCAACAGAGAAATACATTCCTTACAACTTCCCTAAATGAGAAACAAACACATACAAGAGGGGTCATAACTAACTGTACCAATAACATAGAAGGTCAAACAGATTATCAGCAAAAACAGATTACAGCTATAATGTGCAGTATTTCAAAAATAATCACAGTGATGAATTTTTTATTTTCCTAAATTTTTTTCGATTCTGGGTCTGGAATTTGTTTTTTCCTCTGAAAGAGTAGTATTTTAGATTTAAAAAGAAAACGTAATAAAAAATCTCTCATCATGGGATTACAGCAAATCAAATAAAAAAATTTTTGTTTGGTTATAGGATCAAAGATAGCTAATTAGGTATTGAAGAAGTTTTTATTTTTGATGACTTATATCGCGCTTATAAATTATATCAGAGTAAAAGTGCATTTTTTATTATGTCTGAAAGTATTTTGTTTTAATTCATTCCAGTAAATTATTTATTTTTTTAATCTTTTATGTTCGATATGCTCCCCCCCCTCGTGAGGGTATTGCGTCCCCCAGGGGGCGCGTCCCACAGTTTGAGAAACACTGTGCTAAGTTTTAAGTGAACAATTAAATTAAGCCCCAATAGTATAGGCTAGTTTAAGAAAAATAGAATGCCAATGCTTAGGGTGTTGGTCCATTGTTCATTAATGTCTACTCTTTACACACCTTCTTCATTTGATAGTAAAATTCATATCAGAGCCGGCAATACCGCAATTGAAAAGGTTTTCTTGCTCATAAGTGGCACGGGTGGCTCACTATGGAACAAAGGCATCTCAAAAATGAATTTTGAGATAGTTACTGTACGAAAATATCTAATATGGTTAATATTACCTAAGAAATAGAGGTGTTTAAATTCAATATGCATTCTGGGAAATTTGATTTAACAATACCTTTCAACTTAGAAAAACAAAATAGATGAACGAAATAATGTTTGTGTGTCTATTTGTAATTTTATTAACATTATACATTTTACTCTAAAATAGATCGATGAGTTTATAACGTCAACGTTAAGTATTAGTCAAAATATTAAAAATTTTCTAGAGGGGCGGCACATTAAATTTTTGTACGCAAGCGGCCGACACACTAGGATTGGTCCTATCACACACACACACAATTCGGACAATTTGCCTTCACAAAGTTTTGCTAAGTATTAGCCATAGTTTGGTTCATGATTTGTGTAATAGCGCCTTTTAAGAATATATTCTTTAGCAACTGAAACAGTTTTTAGATATCTGGCATATTTGAATCTTATTTTGAACACAAAAAATATTACAGTTGCTATTTTCTTGAAAATTACGGCGTTCCTTTTGAATTGAACTTTCCTTACTCATTGTTGAAATTTGATTGTGCTTTCATTCGCAAAAGATTAAATATACACTGTCCTTTACCTTAATCGTCCTGAATATTTCTTTAAACTTTAAAAAACATCTCTGATTGCCTCTTGCTGATTGGACACCCCAAACAGAAAAGGAGAAATAAAAGTCGCTCCCACGAAGAATCGTGTACCATCCATAGTACAGCATATGCATAATGCTTTTCAGAATTTAATAAAAAAGGAATTTTTTATAGTAAAATCAAATGAAAACATTTAATAAAATTTTAAAAAATATTGTTAATCTAAAAGCCATTTCTATTATTAAAAAGTTTTTCTTATAAAACTGGAACAGGTAACAGGCAAATATATGTTATAGATTTATATATATATATAAGGTCCACCTCAAAAATTTCAAAATGAAAAATCTTTAAAAACCTAATATTTAAAATTTTTTAAAGGGAGTCGGCGGGCCGCAATTTTCGTACTGGCGGACCCATACATGACGCGTGTTTGACACCCCTGAACTACAGTGTGACGATTATTGAGCTACACGTATAGGATAAAATAATAGGAACACCTTTTTGAAAACGCGTTGTTTTGGGGCCATCCAATAACCCGTAAGAACCAGGTTGTATCGTTTCTTTTTATATTCTTTCGAACAAGTGGTCGGAAGAATTATTGCAATGAAGCAAGTCACGGTCGGATATTTAAATTTAAGCGAAGCAAAAGTGGACACTACAATGAAGTGTGTTTTTCTAAAAGAGAAAAATAAACTTTTGTCTAATAAATTTTTATATAAATATGGAGAAAACAATTGTAAAAATGCATTTGTTTACTTCTGTGTATGACTTCGCTAAGATGCGACAATTCCTTTGGTTGTTTGTTTTAATTGTTTATTGAAAAATGTTTGTAATTGTATAGTGTATGTATATGTATTGTTACATTGTTTCATATTAATGTACATCTGGTTTTGGGAAACGCGGCGTAGACAGCATACTAACATAACATTAACCAGCGCTGCGCGATTTGAGAGGAAGTTTTTGAAAAAGCCAGATGAGAGAGAGAGAGAAATATATGTATAGAAATTAGTTGTAATTTAAAAGTGATATGTAATGTATAAAAATTGTAAAATATAATTATAATGTGTGAAACTTTGTTTTTGCCAAATGACTTAGGAAGTTTTTGTTTCAGGGTGACAGACCCTGAAGTCTATAGAAAATTTTCATTTAGATAAGGACTTGAAACTGATGTTTACAGAGGGCAAGAAGATTGTGAAAAAGCTGAAGTCTATGTGGAAAAATGAAGATTGTAATGGTTAATTTTTCTTTGTACAAAGGACAATGAAGACAAACTGTAAAGAAGCAGAATTGTTATACTTTAAGTAGCATTTAAGTAGAATTAAGTTAGTTAAGGGACGTGCGGACCTAGTTTTTTTTACCAATTAAGTCATGTATGGTTTTTCCCCGGTCCCTTCGCCTGGATGGGGCATGTCCATTTATTTTGTACATGTGAGAATCTACCGTGATTAAAATGCATAACTATGAATGTTGGTCTAGTTAATTGAGTAAAATTTATGGTGGCTGTTGAAAAATCAAATTAAGGAGAAATATTAAATTTAAACTTAAGATGAATAGTGAAAATTAAAATTTAAGTGGGACATTGGAAATTAATGGTTAGAATGAATATTCGAAGCTAAAATTTAAAGCGTGGAAAGTTAGAAGTAGAAGAATAAAATTTAGGCACGTAATTTCTTTAGGGCCATTAAGACCCTCGAATAAATCACGTTTTGCTTCTTGGAGGGGATTGTGATGTCTCACGCGTCTTTTCTTTAACAAGTCATTTGGGTTCTTTGGGCCAGAATTAATGGCAACTCTTTTCCAACCAAATCCAAGAAATGAAGTGTGAATGAAACATGCAAATGAACAAATGTTTAAATATCGGTACTTAGAGTAAGCGTGATGGCAATGTAAGGTAATGTTTGACAATTGATGTTAGTTTGTGACGGGTGATGGTTATTACAGTTCCTTGGTTCAAATTTGAATGAGTTTTGTGTGACGTGAATCCAAATCATTAGTGATCGAAAAGAAGAAATCAACCAAATTGCATATAAAGACAAGATTGATCGTTGCTCCAAGCTGTAATAAGGTAGGATTGATTATTTAATATATAGAATCGGAGATTAGACGGTTTGTTTATCGATAGTGGTTGGTCTGAATTAGATTAAGTCTTATTGTGTGTTGCGTATTTTTACCATCGTAGATTCTCTCATATTAATTATTTTAGTTGAATTTGTTAAAGGTTTAAGTTGAATATCTTAATAAAGTCCTATTAAGATAATGTTTGATCCTAGTTCTTTCGCTAATCCTACACCTCTAGCTCACGCTGATACTTCGAGAGATGTACTTCCAAGGGGAGGAACATCACAAACGTTCATTTTGGCGTGGAATGCAATGAAGGGACTAAAGTAGGGTCGAGATCCCCTAAACTAGACACAACTGCAATGGGAAAAAGTCATCAAGTCTGATGAATCCGCATTTACATTATTCCAAAACACATAACGTGTACTCGTCTGGCGAACACCGGAAAAGGCATTTCGTGTTGACTGCTTGGTTCCAACCGTGAAACATGCAGGAGGTTCTGTGATGGTTTGAGGGGGGGGGCAATATCTTCCCGTGTATTGGGGCCTTTAGCTGTCTTGAGGGGGATGATTATAGACGCCTATTATCGAAGCATTCTTGCAGATCATCTTCACTCTATGCCTCAGACTCTCCGGGATAACGGCCTGTGTTTCAAGATGACAACGCCCCTGTTCACACCTCTCGTTGTGTTCGAGCAGGGTTACACGAGCATAATGAGGAAGTGGAACATCTAACGTTGTGTCCCCATCACCTGATCCGAACATCATTGAGTTTTTGTGGGGTTTGCTTAGAGAACAAAGTCCATGCTCGGTTTCCTCTTCCACGCACACTATCCGAGCTTGAGACGGTCCTGTACGAGTAATGGGTTTGAATTCCGATGAACTTTCTTCAAGACTTTTATTTGTAAATCCAACGCCAAATACAATCAAAGTTGTCATTCAGATCAAAGGTGGCCCAACCCCTTATTAATAAAAAAAAAATTCACTTTTTCACAGGTGTTCCTATTATTTTGTCATATAACTATATATGGAGAAAAAACATTGATAAAATTTGAACCTTTGTTCAAATTCGAGATTCAGTTAAGACTAGGCGGTGGAATACAGGGAATATTGGTATTTTTTTAGGAAGCACAGTTTTATTTTTGCTGCTAATTTTTCGTTAAAAATGTCGAAATAAGTGTTTCTGAGCGTATATCGATCTTCAAGGTCTACTATTTGAGAAATAACAGCTTGATAGCGGCAAAAAGAAAATTTGCCACCGAGTACAAGCTGAAGATAACAGGTTCAATGATATAACGATAAAAAAGGTGATTGAAAAGTTCGAGAGAACTGTTAGTGTTTTGATGGCAGTGTTGGTCGTGGAGTACGTGAGAAAAAGCCTGAAAATATCGAGAAAACACGAAATGTGTTTCAAAGTAGTCAAGGGACATAGGTCATGCGAGCTTCTTAAAAAATCGGTATCAGCCGGGAGAGACTGCGACTTTTATAATTGTTAAATATCTGCTGCTCTTTCCTTACAAAATTTAAACTCATCACCCATTGCCATTGGACAGCGTTTATGTTTCGATATTTCAAACATTATTATCGATGCATGTGGCATACAAAATTTGAAGTGAATATGGTTTGGTTTAGCGACAAAGCCCACTTTCATTTCGATTGGTACGTCAATAAGTAGAATTACCACCTTTGCAGAACTGAAAATCCCTTTTAAGACCGAGAAGTCTCTCCACTTCAAATAAGTAATTGTTTGATATGCAATGAAAAATCGCAGTTTAAGAGGTGTGATATTCACCAAGGGTTCTCGAAATGCTAAAGGGTGTCAAAATTTAAAAAAAATTATTTTATCTTAATTAATCCAAAGTGATCCAGATTTCGAAAAAAAAAAAAACGTGGTTCATGCAGAATGGAGCACAGCCCCATCGGAGCCGTTAGAGTGTTTGAACTGCCGAAAGAGCACTTTGCAAAGCACATTCTGGCTCGGGAGTACCCAGAGGCTACTTGAAATTAAATCCCTTAGCCCCCAAATTCCAGCCTCAATTTTTGTGATTCATTTTTGTATTAAAGACGCTAAAAATCTCGAAACCATCGCTGAGTCAAACTGTCATTCAGGAGGTCAGCGAAAGCACCGATATCTCCATATTTCAGTGGGTTTTGCTCTTGATCCGCGCCACATCATACACGTCACAAACTACATCCGAATATCTGTAGTTTCTTTTAAAATATGAATACAATTTTTGAACTGGGCTGTTTCTGAAAATCTCTTATTTTATATAATTAAATAATTCTCATAATGCATATTAGTAGTTAGATCCAAATGAAAAAATTCTTAGCTTCTCGGAAGCCAGTTTCAATGTTGTTTTAGAAACACAAGAATTTTTGTGCTAACGGAACTACTCCTAAATTAAAATCTTATTTCAAGATGGTGTACGCTGATAGTCGAATATCTGCGATTTCTCTAATTAATTCATTAATCTAGAGATATAGAATTTTTCCCCTCATTATTCTTAATATAATCTAATTCTTCCTTAATTTCCTTTTAAATAGTTTTATAAGACGAATAAATGAGATTCATTATTCGAGTTATTTTACTGTAAGAAATACCATCGTTGTTGTAATGGCTCTCGTATGAAAGAGAGATTGTTGTAATTTTATTAGCAGATAATACATCGAAGGCTGCAAGTTTTGATACAGTTTCTTCTAAACTCTACTCCAAGGGTGTCAGACTCAAAGGCTAATTTGGGCCAAGCAAATAAGGTTTAACTTTAGGTGGGCCGAAAAAAAAATCATAGAAACGTTAATTTATTTCGAATACGTTATAATAAACACAAATAAAAGAAGAAAATTTAATGTTAATGTCCTAACACTTGACATCTATTCTATGCTACTATCTTTCCTATCTCGGGAGAAATTTTGATATTTTATTATGTTTTATAGTGTGTTATCTATGTCAAGATCATGAGTAAGATACTTGTAGAAAATTTAAATCAGCTCTATTAATAGCTGAATTTCCCATTCGACTTTTATATTATCATAAATTCGATCAAATCGTCTTTATCCAAAGGGTATGAGTTCCCAGACTTTTTTTGGATTCATGCTAGAACAAATATTTCGTGTAAAAAAAATCGTTAAATTTGTGCAGTGTTATTTCAAAATCGCGTAAAAAAAGTGTGTGTGCTTATGACCCCACGATAAAAGTGATAACTGCAAATTTTGTAATGTTATTTCAGAGATTACAGGAGATATTAATATTGTCCTATAGAATTATTTATTCATATGTCTGTACTCATAAAGTAATATTTTTGTACTAAATATACAATCATATTTGTGAATTAATTGTATTCTAAGGAGGAAACAATAGGTTATAAACGCTTTAGATCAGGGATGCACAACCTAAGGCCCGCGGGCCAATTTTGACCTGCAAATCCTTTAAAGTTGGCCCGCGAATTTATATTATAAAAGGATCTATAAAATGGAATTGACCTTTGTTATAATTAAACAGGGAAAAATCGTATACGAAAACAATATTACAACAAATAATTGTTTTACAGTTGTTCATTAGTGCAGTGTATATCTGAAGCAATTAACTTTATTTATAGTAATGCCCTCAAACATAAGCAACTTAAAGAATTTATAAAAGATTTTGATGATTTGCCTTCTGATATTCTCTTTATTACACAGAAGTTCGATGGCTCAGCCTAAGAGTTACCTGTAAGTGATTTATGGAACTATTTCATGAAATTCTAATACACCCATGTCCATAAATTAAGGATAATTCAGAATCTCACAGAAATTGAACTCTAAAATAAAAATTTCACCTGTAGAATTATCACACATATCTTGAAGAAGAATATGCAAATTATAGGAAACCACCAGATGGCACCAATTGTACGTCACAATGACGAGAATGTAAGAGAGGGGTATATAAGAAATGGTGGCAAAGAAGTAAAATTCTTCACAAGCGCTTTAAAAGCCTTTCAGTGCAATAACCGCATAGTTATGGCACAAAGGAAGCATTTGTATGTTTTTTTACGTGGTAGAATTATTGGAAGACTGGAATGTGGACGTACCCAGCTGGAAGTATCCGAGGAACTTGGAATCGCCCAGAGTGTCCTCTCCAGGCTTTGGCAACGATTCCAAGATGATGGTAATGTGAGTAGATGTTACAGCACAGGTCTCCCCCGAGTTACAACGCCGAATGAGGACCGGTATTTGACAGTTACTGTCAAAAGAAACAGACAGAGTACAGCATCAGACCTGTCTCGTCAGCTACCGGTACGACAGTTTCAAGGCAGACCGTGTACAGACGCTTAGGGCACATTGGTCTATATGCTCGTAGGCCTGTCAGATGTGTTCCACTTACCGCAACTCACTGCCGCCTGCGACTAACCTGGAGTAGAGAGCATGCATTGTGGACACCACAACAGTGGTCTTGTGTGATGTTTTCCGACGAGTCCAGGTTTAGTTTGCAGTCTGATTCTCGCCGGACTTTCATATGGAGAGCGCCAGGTACCCGTTACCACCAAGAGAACACCACCGAACGACATCGTTACGGTGGTGCAGGATGGCTCGTTTGAGGAGGAATTATTCTTGGTTCCAGAACTGACCTGCATGTTCAGAGTGTAACGATGACGGGCCACATTTATCAGGATGTCATTCTGGAACAACATGTACGTTTGTTTCGGGGCTCCATGAGTGCTGAATTTCTATTTATGGATGACAACGCCCGTCCTCACCGTGCAAACAATGTATACGAATGCTTTCAATCGGAGGATATCACCCGTATGGATTGGCCAGCATACTCACCGGACTTGAATCCAATAGAGCATGTGTACGATATGCTTGGCCGACGAATTGCAGCCCGTCAACCCCCTACTACCTGTCTATTGGAACTTCGGAGGGCACTGCTTGATGAGTGGTGTAATATTCCCCAAGATAAGATTGATAACTTGATACTCAGCATGCCTAGGCGTTGTAAGGCCCGTATTGCATCGTCCGGGAGACATACTCCGTATAAACCATCACACTAACCATGTTATACTGCTTTTTGTAAATAGGTTCTTTTTTGAAATTTGCTCCAGGGAGTAAAAATCGCAATTTTTATTAATTATGTCAAACATATAGCATCTTTTTTGCTCTTTACCTTTTGTTTAATAAATAGACTTTACAAATCAGTCAAATTTGTTTTGCTTCTGTCTCTTTCTTTGCCTGAACTTCATTATCCTTAATTTATGGACATGAGTGTATTTCTAAGTGACTGAGGAAGAAATACTTGAAGGTTAAAAGAAGCAAGTTTCCAGTGTGATTTGGCTTTTCTCACAGACATAACAGGCCATTTGAATGACTTAAACACAAAACTACAAGGAAAGTTCCAATTAATTTTTCAATTGATAAATAACGTAAGGGCATTTAAACAAAAATTATGTTTATTTCAAAAACAGCTGAAAACTAAAAATTTTTTGCACACTTTCTCTACTGTCTAAAAACGCATGAAAAATTTCCACACATGAAGATGCAGTATGAGGACCAAATTCAAATCTTTTTTTTGCGCAATGCATTTGATGATCGGTAGATTTAAAAGATTTTTTAGAAATTTAGATTTAAAAAATTGCCAAACAAAAATACACGCCTTTTCTTCTCCATTTTCTGTTGATATAAATCTAGTGGATGAGTGTATGCAGTTAGCCTTAACTGATTTACAAAATTCTGTAGTCATCAAAAATGAATTCAAAGAAAAACCGATATTAGAATTTTATAAAAACTTACCCGAGGATTTTCGTGCCTAAAGCAAAATGCACACACACACACAGTTGCATGTGCCACTTTTTTTGGCAGCACTTACATTTGTGAGCACACTTTTTCACTAATGAATTGAAACAAATGAAAAATAAGAAATAGAATAGCAGATGAGAACCTTTCTTCTGTTCTACGTTTGCACCAACAAGTCTTAAGCCCGACGTAAGATCAATAACTTCAAATATTCAGTCCCAGCCATTTCATTATTTTTTTTAAATTTTAAGTACTAATTTTTTTTTCAAAATTTAAATTGCGTTCTCTGTATAATTAGCAAAACCTTTTCTCTGTTATATTATTTCAAGTTTGCCACCTTTTTAGCAAGAATTTTTTAATTGAGCTAAAGTATCTTAATCACTCCGTAAGTGTTTGTGTTTCATCCATTTATCAACTGTATAATGTGTACATGAGTAAAATAAGTAAGTAATATTTGTGATAAATGAGTATATTGTGTCATAAACAGTGTTTTCACGTTTATAACATATTTGCCATCGCGTAATACTTTGCCCCTCCATATGATCCTATTAAATTTTTTGGCCCCTCATTTTAAAAAGGTTGTGTCCCTCTGCTTAAGATACAAAATTTTAAAATATCTAGAAAAAACTCCGTCAAGCGTTTTTCCGTACTTCATTTGACATAATTAAATTGAACTTTGATTTTAAAAAATCAACTAAAGTTTTGATTTGTCTTTTGAAAAATCTACATTAAAATTCCCACTTAAAATCATAGGTAATTTGTTCAGTAGACCCAATCCGGCTTTATGTATTTTGGTTGTAATTTAACAATATTCGATTCGATCCATGAATTAATTTAAGCAAATGGATAGTAAAACAGGTAGTTGACTGGGAAGAGAGGAATCTAGGTCAAAACCTTTACAAAGGGATATAATCAGATTTATATCACATAATTTCTAGCTTATACTAGCTCTTTTGTCATTGTATGGCAGTCTTGTACAAATATATCCGGTGCTACTGCAAGGTAAGTCTTTTTATTTATGTTTTGTTTTCTTGTATTTAAATTATTTAATGTAACTTTTTCTTAATACCTGTACACTTAATTTTGTTATTTTAAATTGTTTTAATTTTCTTTTTAGACTCAAAATATATTTAAGTAATGTGATTAATAGGAATATTTGTTCATTGTTATTCTGATTCGCTTACAAAAATAGATTTTTATTCTTAAATTCACTGCAATATTGCTACTGATAATTATACTATTTACTTAGTTGTATAAAAAATTGTCCTTTTTCTACATTTTGTTTAATTTCAGCGTATTTTTCTCTCGTTCTCTAAGCCTATTATTTAAAAATATTACATATTTCATTTTCATGCTTCAGGTAGGATTAGAAAGAATCCCGTATTCATTTTTGTAGGAAGAAGTGGCAAGGAGAGGGAGTCCCACTTAGATCGAAGCTAGGAACTTTACTTTTACGACGTATTGGTAGGGGAACAAACTATCGAGTTTCAGAGTGGCGGGGGGGACGTACCTCCTTTTCTTTTTAGGGGTGTGTATGTCCCGGACGACCTTGTACGAGTAGGATTTCCGAATCGAGACGAAAACAGCCGAAGTAGCGTTACATACTCGAGCGTGACGTTCATTCAATTTCACTCTAGCAAATCACGCCAATAGAAGTTATCACTTCAAAAAAAAAAAGTTGGGTGCACTCCTAATTTTGTGTATTCTGCACCTCACTGAAGACCATTTCTTACAACAAGACAGTGAACGAGCGATTACTCCAGAATTGATTGTTAGACACTCTTACATACCTGACTATCTACGTCAGATGACTTCAATCCCAACGGGAACATCTGAGATGCCAACGTGAGAGATATTCAATGACCTCAGACTGCTGCTTCAATTTTCGTGAATGGTGGCGCGATAGATTGTGTCCGTATAACTATCCAATGCTTTTGTCTCTATGTAATTTCTTCTCGAATTTATACCGAGATGAAACGCAATTTGCCAGATCGAAAGAAGGAGCTCAAGCTCACTTTTAAATATGGAAATACAGTCAGATCTCTATATAACGAAGCCGCTAAATCCCGGAAAAAAGTTCGTTACATAGAGGTTCATCTTTTAATATACTTTATAAAACACGCGTAAAACACAAACATTTTAAATTCATAAACACTATATATTAAAAAAGTAATTATTCACACCCTTTCGTAAATTAATATTTATGTATTTTATATATCGTATCCATCAAAAAAGAAAGAAAGAAAAACAGCAAGGAAAACAAGAAAAAGAATATACTGCATTTTCAACATTAAGAAAATAATTTTAAATTAAAATGCATGGATTTTAAGGACATTTTCTAATTTAAAGCAAACAAGTAATTTTAAACATACATTATTTTATAATTAGAACACGAGACAACTCCACTGAGGGTGAAAGAGGATATCGAAGATGTTTCTAGTGAACTGGGCAATGGGGGTTAAAGATTGCACTTCTTGGATGATACGTCCAGAACTCTATTGCTCTCGGCGAGTTAGGATCTAATAAAACCAGATCAAGATTTATGACCACCAGAAAATGTATTAAAGAGAGAGAATAACATGAATTTTTTTCAGAAATACTTTAAAAAAGTGAGAACAAAAATTGAATCACGAAAGAAAAAGTTCGTTATATAGAAAATGCGCTTCGCAATAGAGAGGTTATTTTACGAAGAAAATCGTGAAATGTTCAAGGTTCCAGGATAAAGTTCACTATATAGAGGTTCGTCTGTATTTCATTTTAAGTGTTACTATTTATAATGATATATTATTTCTAGATGAATAGCAATGGAAGAGGAAGAAAAAGATTGGTCAAGTATGATCAGTCTTGGTTAAAATATCTCAACACACATAATTTAATGGTCTTATCATAAAAAACTATTAAAAACAACTACGCGCACACCCTTTTCTTTGAAACAAAATGACAGAAATTCAAAACTTAAAAGAACACGATTTATTTTTAAAATATGAACGAAAAAATTACTTGTTTTATCAGGTTTACTTCAATTTTAAAATCCCTCAGTATTCTGAAGCTGCTCTGGGATTTAAAATGTTGTGTTCCAATTTTTAAGCTGCTGCTTTAAAAAGCAGGTTCAATTTTAAGCATTTCTGCCTTTGCAAAAAGAATTATGTATCGATTAAGTTTTATTCTTTCTTGGTAAATCTAAATTAAAACGAAAAATAATTTGTTTGCTTTTTTGTTTCAGTAATTAAAGATTTTATTTTTGTAAAGTAATAAAGTATTTCATAGATGGTATGATTTTTTTATAATTTAGTACTGAAAATTATAAATCTAACATGTGTTAATGCTAATTTATATGCATTTCAATTTCAGTTCTCATTTTTTAAATGATATGTTTATGAAATTAAAAAAATCATTTCAAAAAGGAAGGATAAGAAATAAATAGCAAAGGATACAAACTAAACATTCTTGTGTATCATTTTGCTATTTAGATTATTCAAATTATTGCTACATTGTGGGGCAATTTAAAAATTTGGGACATATCTAGAGATGTACAAGTACTTTCCCCAAGAAATTTATTATATGCAAACGAGTTCAACTTTTTCAGAACTTGAAATCTGATACAACATATTCAATACAAACTGAAATTTTTTTAAAAAAAATTGCTATTTTAATGACCCTGAAAGTAACTAATGTGATTTATAGTTAATAAACTAGTCTTTATAGTTAATAAACACTTGAAATTAATGTTCATAACAATAAGAAATTTAAAGTAACACTAATGAAACAAAAATTTGAAAGGAGCTTGGGCTATTTTATTTATCTGAATTATTACCACCACCATACATTATCATTATTTTTCAAATTTTTTCTCACAGTAAAAGCATGCTGTTTATCTAATTTCTTTTACTATGACAAACGATTTGTATCAAGCAAATATTTCTCCAAATTTCCATAAATCTGGAGCACAAAAGAATCCTATAATAGTTATTTAACATGAAAATGTTAATACTTTAATGTTTTACTATTTAAGTATACCAACTCTGTGAATGTACTATAGTTTTAAAAGTAATTGAGACTCTTATAGATATACAATACATTTATTAATGACATGACTAATGTAATGACAACCAAAAACTTTTAAGTCCCAAGACATGTTCAAAACACCAAGAAAACTAATTTATACATCTGTATCTCATGTAAAAAATGTTTTATAATATACTTTGCTGATAAATTAAAAACATTAAAATTTCTTCTATGAGTAACAATAATGAGAATTCTTCACCCCAAATATCACAATTTAATACAGAATATGAGATATAACAAACACTATTTAACAAAATAATAATAATAATAAAAAACACTCTGATTCTACTTCTGTTAAATTCACACCCCCCCAATATCAGGTACCAATGCTTCAAAGTAAACATTTGAATGAAATACCATCAAAGACGAGATGTATAACAAATAAGAAAATTTTTTAAAAGAAATGATGTATTCATATCTCACGTAATATGTATTTCACAAGTTATAAATGCTTTATAATAAATTTTTATGATGAATTAAAAACAATAAAATTTCTTTTACAATATATAATGAGAATTCCTCTCCAAATATAATTTGATGTAGAATGTGATGTAATACAGAATGTATGATTCAAGGATATCAGACACACACAAATTCTGCCTCTTGAATTAAAATTTTTTCTTTCTAACACACTGATGTTTCTAAGTAAACATTTGGCTGTAACACTATTAAAGACTAGACCAGTGGCACACACAAGCCCCATAGCCCTTGATTTTTTTCGATTGATTATAATCCTATGTATATACTACGTAAATTTTAATTATATATTTATTATTAATAATTAATTCGATCAATTAATGCTAATTATTCATTCAATAATTAATTTTGTATTGTTTTTGTAGCCGGAAATCGACAAAATCAAAAGAATATGTTGGGTGATTTATTTGAGCATTATACCAAAACGGTGGACTTTTGACCCTGGCCCCTTCCCTTGAAAAATTTTTGTGTGCACAACTGTGGACTAGACATACTACAAATGAGAAAAATTTAAAGAGAAAAAAAAAAGATAGATATATAAAAAGAAGATAAAAACATATTCATCCGTTTCTACTAACTTTTTGATCATATTAGCATGATAGTAAAATTTATGAATAAAATTTTGTTATCAAATGCAAAACAGTATTATAAAATCCAGGAAAGAGAATATATAGATATTTCTTAACAATATAAAAATCTTACATATATATTAAAAAAGCCAATAAGTATAATAACTTGAATATTTTACAAATCCTTCATCTGGAATTCACTATCCAATGGAAAGATGACAGACAATTCTTCATGCTTTATGTATATATATGTAAACTTTAACAAGTGAGCCAAATTTTCAAAGTGATAAGTGAGGAATATATATCATACACAACTACTAAATATTTATTTTTCACAACATAATAATTCACAATTTAAATAATTAATCCACAATCTTTTTATGAAAGGAATAATGCAGAAAATTACTAATCACAAAAACATTTAACATTATTATGTTTAAAACTAAGTTATATATATATATATATATAAGAGAAACTCTAATGACACAACAACTAGATATACATTTCATTTAACAAGAGTGTATATACTTTTTCTAAAAAAGTTATTGTGTAGCAATGAAAGTAGATAAATTCAATGCTGCATACATATTTAGTCACAATGAGCATAAATTAAATGACCATAAAATTAAAAATGCTCCAATATACACATTGTTCGATAGATCAAAATGAGTTTGTAAAGAAAGTTTACACAATAAATTGTATATTTCTATAGTATGAAAAGATTAATGAACTACTCTAAAGGAAAAAAAGCACATGAAACACCAATATACAAGCATAAAGCCCGCTATATCCTACAAAAGCACAAATACTTCACTTAAACACAGTAGCGATTTAATATTAACAATATTTTCACAGATTATGAACCAAATAGAAATAAACAAATATTTAAATAAAATACTTTGACCTGTATACAGAATTAAAAAAAAATATTAAGAAAGGAAAGGGGAAAGAAAAAAATCTAGGAGAATAATCAAAGTTTTAGAAACACAACTCATTTTCACAAATGGAATTTGAATATAGGATTAATGTCTAAAACAGTGATTTAAGTAAAGGATGTGAATTTACTTATATAAAGACAATGAACATAAATGAATTCAAGCACAACGCTTTTTACGACTGGGGACATCAATATCAATATAGTCATTAAAAAGAGCAATTCTCACTCGCTTAGTACCAGATGTTAAAGGAGAACTTATAGCTGTAGGTTGTACAATACCATCATGGAAACGGGCACGCCCGAAAGTAATCTTAACCGGAGATCCTTCATTTTCAATAGAACTATGTTTATCTTCCGAATTAAACTTGGATGTGATATGGTTTTGTATATGACTTTCCCCCTTATTACTGCTTTCAGTATGAATTCCATTACAACGAACAGGAGAAATTTTAAAAAATAAACCCTTGGAAACTTTTTCTCCAAGTGTAAATTTCTTAGTAGATTTAGACGTACTTAATTCACCAGCGTTTTCTGTATTTTTCTGAACACTTATAGCTAAGTTCAAACAATCATCTTCACATTGAGATTTAAGCGATTTACGTAGGATTCGCAATCGGGCTGAATTAAAAGATGACTCAGGGTTATTACCCTTAGGGGGTTCAGAAAGATCATTTGAATTTTTGAAATATCTTGTTTTTGAAGGAATATTTGGATTTATAGACGGTGAAGTAATGTTAGGTGTACTATTGAGATCTAATTCATTTATATCAATCATAGCTTTATCAGAACCATTTTCTCCCAAAGCGGGCCCTTCCTTTATAAAACCCTTACCATATTGATTTTCAGGAGCATGAGAGATATTTGGTATACATTTTGGAATCGGTTTTGAAAAGCTTGCTAATTTTGGCATTGAAAAACCAGCGGCTTCATGAATGTGGCTTCCAGTCAGAATTTGCTGTAATGAACTGTGTTTTGTTTTCAAAGATTTGCTTAAGTTATTAGGTTTTGATGGAATGCTGGTTGAATCGGAGACGATAATATTGCTCCTTTTCTTAATCTGATTCAGCTGAGTAAGGCTAGAAATATCTGCTCCAGTACCAGTAAAAGTGATGTCTTGAAATAATTTTTCCTTTTCTTCCGCAGAGCTATCAAAGAGTAGGTTTTTACTTGTACCAGTTTTAAATTTTAAGGAGAGTTTAGAAGAATTTTTAAATTTCTGCATCTGACTGATACTGGATTTACGAAAACGGATTCCGGATAGGAATTGATCTGATGACTTTAATATTTGGCGAAAATTTAAAACTCTAGTGAATTTAGAATCTGAAAATTTTCCATTTGAACTCTGAGTTCCACCTAAAATAGGTTTTAATACTGATATTTCATTTTCATTGCGGTTTAATTCTAAAGACTTCATAATCGTTTGTAATTCACTGTCCCTGATCTCTAAATTATCCTTGTTTTCCAATAACATCTGCGAGGTAACGGTAGAAGATTTTTTAGTTGTGTTCTTACATATTTTGGGGTTATAACTCTTACAGCAACTTGAATTGTCCAGCTCACCAAACAGATGAGTTTCATTTCTTCCGAGGTTCCGAGTTCCACCTAAAATAGGTTGAAATACTGAGATTTCATTTTCATTGCGGTTTGATTCTAAGGACTGCAGAATCAAAAGTGATCTACAGTCTCTGATCACTAAATTATCCTTGTTTTCCAATAACATCTGCGAGGTAACGGTAGAAGATTTTTTAGTTGTGTTCTTACATATTTTGGGGTTATAACTCTTATAGCAACTCGAATTGTCCAGTTCACCAGACGGATGAGTTTCATTTCTTCCGAGGTTAATGATAGAGGAGCTTGGTTCAGCAACTGAGGAAAAATAAAATGTAAAATTACAAATATAAAGCAAATTTTAGACAAAATTTATTTCAAGTAATTTTAACTAGGCTCATAAATTTTGAATTAAGTCACACAAAATACAAGTATCTACAACATAATCAAGCATACCATCACACTATTTTTAATAATATACCGAATGGCGGATCAAATTAATAAATAATAAGGAAATAAAGCAATGACAGTACTTTAAGTACAATCGCAATCATACCAACGTGTAAGATTGTCAAAGAAGATAAGATTAAATTGGCAAACTCAATTTTGCACGTGCCGTAGGCGTTGAACTGGCAATCATGTGCTTCATTTCATACTTCATGGCTTTCGCCAGCGTTCTAAACTTAAATGTTCATTGATATGGGAAGCTCAAATACTAAAATGCGAATCTTTGATGGGGCTGCGGTAGTTCAGTGGTCAAGGTATCGGATCATGGGAGGCATGTCATGAGTTCAAGCCCAGTACCACTTAAGACACGCCGTGTAGGGCAGTGATGCACGTTAAATCTGTCGAGAGCTCAAACTTTCTCCCGTTGGTGTGGTAGTTAGGAGGGTAGTTAGGAGAGGGGTGCCAGGTCGGGTGTCGTTCTCCTTGACCATGGTTCAAAATTACGAGGTCCGTCGTCAAAAGCCCTCGTGTAGCTGAACAGTGCGACGTTAATATTCACTCACTCGCGAATCTGGATTCACCAAATTATAGTAAATAATGTAAAATTCATAATATAATTATACATAACTTTTATACATAATAAAACAAAAAATAAAAATTTGTTATTTTTTAAATTTATTAATATTTATTTATCATTACTTATTTTTCACATAGTGTTTTTCGACTATGCGCTCCATATTCCTGTCAGGCTATTCCGTTTTTAGAATTCGTGCAGTATTATTCAATGTCACCAATACATGATTGCGATAGAACGTAAGTACCACAATAATTTTATGCTCTTTGTCTTAAGAAATAAATTTAAAAATGTCGGATATAAATTACGGAAAATAAAGTAAAAGGAAAAAAAAAATATTGTTGCTCAAAATGACACATGGAAAAAGCATTTTATTAATCCAAAATACTTAATATCGCTTAAATCTCTTATAAAATTAGGAGAGTACCTTTATATAGAAAGAAGCTGAATTAAAAAACGCCCAGTTACCTATATTTAAAAAAAATGTTTCACTCCTCAGTATATATTAATATTAAAATTCTCCAATTATAATCAACCTATTATTGTGTAATAGAAGTTTAATGTATAATTGCACAGAGAAATGTACACTGCGCAGAGGGAAAATACATTAACCTTAATTTACTTTCTATTGGCATTAGATCATATCCAAAAATTTAAATGCATTTTCAAATTATTCACATATATGAAGTTGAATAAAAAATGAAGAGGAATTTCCAAGCTCCATGCGTTAGCGAAACGTCCAAGTGGCATTGTAGTAGGTGTTGAAAAGTTGCGGAAGTCGCTGTATTCAAGTTGGTCAAAAGAAAATGTCACCCCCGCTATAGAGCAATGCATAATTATAAAATCTTTCGCACATCGTACGCGTCTTTTCTTTAACAAGTCCTTTGGGCCAGAATTAATGGCAACTCTTTTCCAACCAAATCCAAGAAACGAGATGTGAAGAAGAAATGCAAATAAACCGACTTGAAATATAGGATCTTAGAGTAAGCGGGATGGCGATGTAAAGGAATGTTAGACAATTGATGTGCGTTGTGGCAGTTGATGATTATTGCAGTTCGTAGTTCAAGATTGATTAAGTTCTACTTGCCGTGGATAAACATATTGGTGTTCGACTAGAAGTTAACCGTCAAGCTGCATACCATTGCAGATAAAGACAAGTAGCATTATACGGAATAATATAAGGTAGGATTGATTACACTTTATTAGATTGAGGATTAGGCGGTTCGATTATTGAGATTGGTCTGAATAAGAATTGATCATATTATATATATATTGTGTGTCGCGTATTGCGTCATCATAGATTCTCTCATATTAATCATTATAATTATATTTGTTAAAAGTTTAAGTTGAATATCTTAATAGTCATATTAAGATAATGTTTGATCCGAGTTCTTTCGCTAACCCTACACCTGTAGCTCACGCTGATACTTCGAGGGATGTACTTCGAAGAGGAGGTACATCACAATGGCGCCCAACTAGGTTTAATCTATATGACCCCGAGATGAGCAACGCGAGAGGATTTAATGTTTGGCCAGAAGTATATTTTTCTGGGTCGGAGAACGTCACCGAATTTTTAGAGGGTATAGATAACCAAATTAAATTACTTGAAATACCCAGTGACTTATCATGTGCTTATTTAAAAGGTCATCTCCTGGGTAGAGCCCTGGATTGGTACCAAATATTCGGATCGACGTTAGTGCAAAATACCGCCACGGACTTCGCACAGCTGAAAGCAGCATTGTCCAAAGCATTCTCTGCCATCCAAAATAGGAAAGATTCAGAGACACGTTTTTACGCGTCTCAACAAAGACAGAGCCAGGAGCCGACAGATTTTGTTTACGATTTGCTTAAGTTAAACAAAAAATTAGAACTGGGGATGTCTGAGAAAGCACTTGTATATCATATTGTTGTTAGACTTTAGCCGCAAGTACAAAATTACGTGGAGGTGCGTAATCCACAAACCGCGATCCAATTATTAGAAGTATTGGCTAAGTTTCAGGAAAGATATTCGTGCAAGGCAACATTGGGTTCGAAAAATAGTAATAACGTGGAAGGACGAGGTTGGAATGAGCGTAGGATATCTAAGGTTGGTAATAATCGAGGAAATTGGAGAAATTCTGAAGTGGAGCATAGACCGAATAATGGTAGAAATGATTATATGGGTAACTATCAGAACAACCGTCAAGGAAATCAGTGGTTTGAGAGCAGGAATAGGTTTCAAAACGATGGTCGCAGATTTAACGATAGGGGATATCAATTTAAAAATCGAGGTCAAAATGACGATTTTAGTAGAGAGGACCAAAGAAATAGGGGTTCGAGTGAAAATTTTAGTCGAGGCAGTAGAAAGCAAATGGGACGATTACATGTTTTGAAAGTAAGTGATATTAAAGGTGATCAGACGCAGTCGAAAAATCAGTCACCGATTAAACTTTCAGCAATATGTATGTCTCCGGTAGAACTTCCGTATGTTCCTATTTTATTAAACGAAACTTTTACGAAAGCGTTATGGGACACTGGAGCGGAGAAGTCATTTATATCTGAAGAGACATACCAAAAATATTTTTTTGATAAACAAGAAAAGAAACCGAGTACTCAGGTGATCACGGCACAGGGAGCTACATGTCGAAATATGGGAGTTGTAGAATTAAATATTCGAATAAGGGATTTCGAAAAGCCTTGGTTGTTCCATGTTTTAGCAGATTTGGAATACCCATGTATTCTTGGGATAGACTTCATAAGTGGATCAAAGATTACCTTAGACTTTGATCGAAAATTTTTGGCAATTTCAGATCAATAAAGTGGTTAAAACGGTTGAAATAGAAAAAGTAAAAATATATCTTTCTAAGACAAAATTAGAAGAAAACAGAAACGCGCGCGCGCGGGAATTACAAGATTTGTTTAATAGTTTTCAAGGATTGTTTTCAGATAAACCAGGGCTTACGCATGTTTTATATCATGAGATTGACACGGGAGATAACCCACCGGTTGTTTCATGGCCGTACAAATATGATAGGGTTAAACAAGAGATTCTCGATTATCACGTTGACAAAATGTTGAAAGAGGGAACTATAATTCTTATTCAATCCCCGTACGCGTCACCAGTGGTGTTATGTAGAAAGAATAATGGGTTACACCACCACCGGATAATCCGGAAGCAAATAGATTTGCTGTTGATTATCGGAAACTAAATGCGATCACGAAGTATCCTAGGTATCCTTTACCCTTAATAGACGATTTAATAACGAACATACCCCACACAGGCATAATGTCTGCCCTGGACCTTCGGTCGGGATATTTTCAGATGGCTGTGAACCCTAGTGATATAGTTAAAATAACGTTTGTCCCGAAAAATGGCACATACGCCTTCCGCAGAATGCCATTTGGCTTGTCAGGGGCAGCTCCTAATTTTCAGAAAGCAATAGATATAATTCTCAAACCCGTGATAGGCAAGTTTGTGAATGTCTATGTGGACGATGAAATTATATCATCTCCATCATTCACTCAACATGTTAAGCATTTGAAAGAAGTTTTTCGATTATTACATGAGGCGGGGTTAACGTTAAATAAAGATAAGTGTAAATTTGGTTGTGAAGAGTTAAATAATTTGGGTTTAATTATTAATAAGGAGGGAATTAAAACTGATTGAACAAAAGTTCAAGCTATAGTTGAAATGAAACCTCCGCATAACTCCAAGGAGGTGTCGAAATTTTTAGGAATGTCCCAATGGTACGCAAAATTTATTAAAAATTATGCCAATATTTGCGAACCTCTTTATAATCTTAATCGAAAATTAAAGAGATTTATATATATTTGGTCGATTGAAGCGCAGAAAGCATTCGACGCGGTCAAGGCGGCTATAACAAAAGCGCCAGTTTTAAAATTCCCAGATTTCAAAAAACCTTTTGAATTATTTACGGATGCAAGCTCAATAGAGGTAGAAGCGGTTTTAAACCAAGAGCAGAGACCAGTAGCATTTGCTTCTCGTACGCACTGCTGAGAGGAATTACACGGTAACAGAGAGAGAGAGAGAGAAGGTTTAGCAGTGGTTTGGGCTCTGAATAAATTCAGAACATATTTAGGTTCTTTGCCGATTAAAGTTATTACAGATCACGCTGCGTTAACACATTTAACGACTGGTATAAATTTGTCAAATAGAATGATCAGATGGGCATTAAAATTAGCAGAATTTAATATAGAATGGGAGCATCGTCATGGAACTCAGAATACAATAGCTGACGTTTTGTCGAGAAACCCAATTCAAAATATAATAGGAGAGAAAGTTAATTGTGCAATAATCAGGGATTTGGTACTTTCGTCACGAGCTCAGTTAATAGAAGAAAAAAAACAGACCCAAAATTAGGTCATATCTATAGATATCTAGAAAACCCAGAAGATAGCTCGGTTAATGCTGCAATATGTGAGAACTGGTCTCGCGATTTTAGGCTAGTAGGCTTGTTATTTTATGCGAAATATGCAACGCCATTAGGAGAGAGAGAGAAATGCAAATATACATTCCAAAATCTTTAAGAAATGAAATTATGAGAGAATTTCATGACAAGCCATTAGCAGGTCATTTCGGACGTTTTAAAACTTATCATAAAATAAGGGATGTTTGTTATTTCCCGTATATGAGAAAATTTATAGATCAATGTCTCTACATGCCATATGTGCCAAATTAATAATTATAAAAACGCGTTACCAGTTGGTCGGTTAATACCAATTGTATCAAATTATCCAAATGAAATAGTTACGTTAGATTTGTTAGGTCCGTATCCCGTGTCGGGAGTAAGACGCAACCGATATGTATTAGTAATTACGGATCATTTCAGCAAGTGGGCTGAAATTATACCCCTTAAAAAAGCCTCTGCTCGAGTTATAGCAGATAATTTTTTTGATAATTATATATCGCGTTTTGGAGCTCCAATAAAATTAATTAGTGATAACGGTCCCCAATTTATTTCCGATATTTTTGAGAATTTAAGTGGAAGATTATGCATAAGGCATGTGAAGACTGTTGTTTATAGACCTCAAGCAAATAGAACAGAACGCGTAAATCGCGATCTGGTGCAAATGATTGCAAATTATGTCAATGAGCAACATGACACATGGGACCAATTCTTACGTGAGTTTGCTTATGCTATTCGTACGGCTGTAAACGAAACAACGGGGAAAACCCCTACGGATTTATTTTTAGGTAGAAAGTTGATTACGCCTTTTCAGAAATTAGTGATGGTATCAGACGGAACGGAATTTGCAGTAGGAGATATTGAAAGATTGTTTGAGGAGGCTAGACGAAACACAAAAACTAAACATTAAAAATGGGAGAAATATTATAATAGACGTAGGCGTGATGTGCAAATTAAGGTGAATGATTGGGTTTTGGTACCAACACATCCTTCGGCAACAAGAAAAGTGGTAGCTAAGTTTAAACCAAAATTTGAAGGTCCGTATGGAGTATTAGATATTAAGAATAACAACGTAGTGATATGGAAAGAGGGAAAAAGGTTAACGATTAATGTAGATCAGGTTCGAATATATCGTCATAGGAAATGTGACGAGACGGAGATAGGAACTAGTAGTTCGGAGAACGGTAATTTGCGCGATGAATCAAGTGGTTTTGACAGAGTACAAAGGAGGTCAAATGAGTCGCGGGATGGTAAAAAGAAAGGGTCAGAAGTAAAGCGAGAGTTGGAGGGAAAAGGGTTAAGTTTTAGAAATAATCAAGGTGAGAAACACACAAATAAGACCAATAAGCGCAGACCACTTATCAGATCAATACCTAGTTCTTGGTCTGAGAAAGGTAGAATGATTAAAAAAAGCAAAAATTAAAGGGTAGGATATAAAAGATCAAATGAATCTAGGTCAGGAGGACCAGAAAGGAAGGTTCAGAAGGGATCAGAGCATAGAGTGAATAAAAGAGGTTTGTCATCAAATGTTTCTAATAGTGTGTTGCCGAGATTAAGAAAGAAAAACAGAAGGGAAGAGACGGTAACGCCCACCACAAGCGGCTACAATCTGAGACCAAGAAAGGGGAAAAGATAGGAGTCCCGACTGACCATAGAGAGGAAGACGCAAGAAGGAAGATAAGTTCGATCCAGAAAAGGCAGAGAAAGGAACGATAGTCCATACATCGAAGAGCGAAGAAGATCAAGCAACAAGAATCAGAGACGAGGAGGTGATCAACAACGGCAAGACCAGGAAAGAAGAGGAACGTGTACAAAGAAGTCCTTGTCACTGGAGGTCTTGGTAGGAAACGCCAACTAGAAGTCATAAGAACCAGGTTGTAACGTTTCTTTTTACATTCTCTCAAACAAGTGGTCGGAAGAATTTTTGCAATTAAGCCAAGTCACGGTCGGATAATTAAAATTTTAGAAGCCAAGTAAAAGTGGACACTAAAATGAGTGTTTTTCTAGAAAAGAAAAAAACTTTTGTCTTGTAAAATTTTTGTATAATTCTGGAGAAAACAACTGTAAAAATGCATTTGTTTACTTCTGTTATGACTTCGCTAAGATGCGACAATTCCTATTGAAAAATGTTTGTAATTGTATAGTGTATAAATGTGTTATATTGTTTCATATTAAGGAACATCTGGTTTTGGGAAACGCGGCGTAGATAGCATACTAACATAACATTTAACCAGCGCTACGCGATTTGAGGGGAAGTTTTTGAAAGAACTAGATGAAAAATATGTATAGAAATTAGTTACAAATTAAAAGTGGTATGTACTATATAAAAATTGTGAAATGTAATCAAAATGTGTAAAACTTTGTTTTCTTTTCAAATCACTTAAGAGATTTTTGTTTCAGGGTGACAGACCCTGAAGTCTATCAACAAAGAACATAGCAAATGTTTCATGACGGATATGAGAAGCCGTAAAGAAGAAAAATTGTTAAAAATTAAGTAAACATTTAGGTAGAATTAAGTTAGTTAAGAGACGTGTGGGCCTCGTTTTTTCTACCATTTAAGTCATATATGGTTTTTCCCCGGCTCTGTTACCCAGATGGGACACGTCTATATATTCTGTACATGTGAGAACCTACCATGATTAAAATGCATGACTATGAATGTTAGTCTATTTAATTAAGTAAAATTTATTGAAGCTGTGGAAATTCAAATTAAGGAGAAATATTAAAAATTAAATTTAAGATGAATAGTGAAAATTAAAATTTAAGTGAAGCATTAGAAATTAACGGTTAGAATAAAATTTAGGCACGTAATTTCTTAAGAGCCATTAATTAAGACCCTCGAATAAATCACGTTTTGTTTCTTGGGGAGTTGTGACGTTTTACGCGTCTTTTCTTTAAGAAGTCCTTTGGGTTCTTTGGGCCAGAATTAATGGCAACTCTTTTCCAACCAAATCCAAGAAACGAGATGTGAAGAAGAAATGCAAATAAACCGACTTGAAATATAGGATCTTAGAGTAAGCGGGATGGCGATGTAAAGGAATGTTAGACAATTGATGTGCGTTGTGGCAGTTGATGATTATTGCAGTTCGTAGTTCAAGATTGATTAAGTTCTATTTGCCGTGGATAAACATATTGGTGTTCGACTAGAAGTTAACCGTCAAGCTGCATACCATTGCAGATAAAGACAAGTAGCATTATACGGAATAATATAAGGTAGGATTGATTACACTTTATTAGATTGAGGATTAGGCGGTTCGATTATTGAGATTGGTCTGAATAAGAATTGATCATATTATATATATATTGTGTGTCGCGTATTGCGTCATCATAGATTCTCTCATATTAATCATTATAATTATATTTGTTAAAAGTTTAAGTTGAATATCTTAATAAAGTCATATTAAGATAATGTTTGATCCGAGTTCTTTCGCTAACCCTACACCTGTAGCTCACGCTGATACTTCGAGGGATGTACTTCCAAGGGGAGGTACATCACAAAGGTGTAAAACCAAGATAAAATTTAGGCCGATTGTAGAAAGTGTTAGAACAGGGGTGTCCAACACGCAGCCCGCCAATACGTAAGTTGCGGAGAGTTGCGATCCACCGACTTCTTTAAAAAAATTTAAATATCAGATTTTTAGAGTTTTTTCATTTTGAAATTTATTTGAGGGGAAATTTATATATTTATATACAATGTATTTCCCTGTTCTTGTTTCAAAATAAATCCTTTTTGATAGTAGAATTGCCCTTTAGATTAAAATAGATTTATATTTTATAAAACAGTTACATTTCATTTTACTCTAGAAAATTACTTGTTTAATAAATTTCGAATTGCACTATGCAAACCCTTTACTATGGATTTTACATGATTCTCTGTGTGTGCGACTTTCGTTTCTCCTCCTCATTTTCTGTTTGGAGTGCCCAAAAAGCGAGAGGCAATCAGAGATGTTTTTTAAAGTTTAAATAAAATATTCAGGATGGTTAAGATAAAGGGCAATGTATGCTTAATCGTTTGCGAATGACAGCACTATCAAATTTCAACAATGAGTAACGAAAGATCAATTCAATAGGAACACCGTAATTTTCAAGAAAATGGCAACTGCAATATTTTAAACATTTGATCATTGCATTATTATATTATATGAACATTATTATATTATCTATGTCTGTATACATGAAAAATAATGAAAATAATAATTCATTCTGTTTTAAATTTTCACTCCAATAAATGTTTTTTTTTGTTTCCAAATCTGATGTAAAGGTACACATTTTATGTGCGGCCCGCGAGATTATAATGTTTTTCCGAATTGGCCCGCAAGGTCATTTGGGTTGGACACCCCTGCGTTAGAAGATAAGACATCGAAAACCCAAGTATATAATTAGGCTAAATCGTTAGCAGGACAACAAAGGATAGATGCATGGTCAATGCAGCGCATTATTGCCAACTTTCATGCGAAGTTTACTTGGTCATAGGCGAAAAAGGAAAAACCTTTGAATCAGAAATATAATATTACTACATGACAACGCTGAACCCTATATGGTCCCTTCAACAACTGAAAAAAACTTGGGCAAATTCACTAGAAACAGAACATCCCCCTTACGATCTGTTTAGTCTCCATGCGATTTTCATCTCTTTGCTTCGAGGAATGTGATTTTAGAGGGGCTGCGATTTTATGACCATGCGCAAGTAGAGGCATTTGTGCTCCAATGACTTCAGGACTAACCATCATATTTTATAACAATGGCTGCCTAAACGTTGAGAAAAAGCATTCGTAAAGTGGAATATTACGCAGAAAATTAATTTTAAAATAATTCTGGTTAATTTGTTTTATTTATATATATTCTCGTAATTACATTTTTTTTCTAAAATATCTTACATAATCTCAATATCAGATATCAAGAAGTATCATCAGTAGATCAACTGTATAAACACTGCAATATGCTAATAAACCATTTATCTCAAATATCGCATTGTACAAGAAATAACTCAAAACAGGTCAACATTTCGATTTTTTTATTCAGAAGATGAAATATTTTGACATCAACTAACTTGTTAATAATTGTTAGTTTTTTATGGGATAATAGCCTTTGTTGCTCCAAATCCCACAAAGATATTAACTGTAAGTGTAACAAGAAATAACGAATCTTTATTTTTAAAGTACGTTTTTAACATTACAGAATGAATGCTGGTTTTGTGTTTAAAAAGGGTAAATAAAAGTTTGGCCGGTTCGATTTAGGAAGTGTTCAATTTTTAATCACTATTTGCAAATAAGTTAAGATCGATACCTAATATTTATAAATTTGCCTTTATCCTACAGAAGGCATTGGTTCCAAATGGGATGAAATCAGGGGCGATACAGTTTGGAAATGCTAACCACTCGTTACTATATCAACGGGATGTGGTTTAAAAATGAAGGACAGAAGTAGTAGACCTTTAGGAAGCATGAAGACAGCAGTTCCAATCTGAAGCATCAGCACATGGTAAGGAGAGAGGAGTTAAACCGAGTGGAAAGGGTGAAAAAGAGTTTTGTATAAAAAAAATGTTGTTCAGATGTTTTAAAATTACTAATTATAGAGAATAATAACTAACTAATAATAGAGTATTAATATGTTTTATAACAATTCCTTTTAAAGTGCATTCTACACATTTCTTGTTTTCTAAATTAATATTATTTCCGAAAATGATGAAAATACGACTGAAATGTCACTGGCTTCAATTAAATGATATTCACCGAATTAGTTTTTAAATTGTTTCCTTTATATTTTCCAATCTGAGCTACTAAATCCGGGCACATTCAACGATATCAATCATGAAGGGGAACTGCGTTAATTTTTCATTTTTAGTCAATATCAATATATGATAAAATCGGTCTCAATTCTTATAATCGTTTTGTATTTAACTGTCTAGACGACCTTCACAAATCACAGTTGTGATTCAGATTCCACAGTGGAGTGGCGTGGAAATCGGTATAGTACGGATTAGAAATCTAATCTTCGAGAAAGTCATCGTTCATAAAATTCTGGATTTTCAGAGAAAAAGTTCTCCAATGAATCCGCAAGCAAAATGGATTTGACGGATCAATATAATTTTTATGATACTAATAAAAAGCAATAAAAAGACTAAAAAATACATTTAGGAAAATTTTTAATACTGATGCAATATAAATAGACTGTTCATTTGTTTTTTTAAAACTGAAATATAAATACAAACAAGTATAATTTATTTATTTTATGCACACTTATTAGCTTGTGGGTTCCAATTTTTTTTTATTTACAGAAGATTTTAAAACAATTTGTACATATATTCTCTTTACAACACTTTATATACGCAAGAAAATATTTAAATTGCTATAAAAAATATGCAAAAGATAAACATATCTTAAAATAATTTATAAAAAGAACAATAGTAGTAAAACTTTATAAAGAGTGTTTTAAACTGTTTTTTTTTTTAATTTTTGTACTTTTTTAGTTATATGTTTATAAATATGCAAATTCTGAGGGGATAACTACTTTTAGAAAATATGAAAAAATAGGTCTTTACAATTGAAACAAAAATTGGAAGAAAATGTGATTTTATCTGTCATTCAAGATATTTTATGATTTATAGATTCTAAAATATCTTCTTTGTGCTACTGGATAAATATTCCTTGGTTACATTTTTAAAATATGTTTCTATATATACTCGATTCAAATTACTAAGAGCATTAAAAATTACTTGTTTAAAACGTGTGAGAAACAAAGCCAGAAGTAATATAATCTCCCTCCCTGCGATTATTCATAATTTTCCATGTCCGATCGAGATGAGTTTTTTGGTCAACACCACCCTTCTTCCTCCTACCTTTTTGAGAATCTTTTGCCTGATTGTTTTCTGCTGCAGTACTTTTGGCTACTATACAACTTTTTGTCGAATCTCTTATAAGAATAAATCACATTTCTAACACCAACTGCTGCAATTCCTGAAATTGGCCAGGAAAAGTCAATAAGAATTATATTTAACACGAGGATTACGGGACTCGTCCTTCTGACGGATTTTGGACTTCATTAGCAAAATTACTAAACCATTAATATCATTCTTTTCCACTTTATGCTGACAATTACAGTATTAATTAATGCAATAGTAACAGATTTAATTAGCGTATATTAAAGGTATCCGACTACCCTAAAACCATGATTTTTTTCAAAAATTGGCAAATTTTTTTATGACTTTATTTTATAGACCATTTTTTTAACTTAATAACAATACGAAGTACTTTATTTTCCCTCCACTAGAACAAAAACTACAAGCGTTTTAGTAAAAGCAAATGCCATAACTTTACACAAGATGTCAAACTTTAAAATGCGTTTTACTCGAAATGTGTTTTTTTCGAAAAACTCAAACGGGGACCGCGATTGCTCAAAAAGTTTTGAAAATAATTAGCTGAAATTTTTTGCTTATGTTCTGCATAACAGTAGAAGTGTTTTGATCTTCAGATTTATCAATAACTGTTTTATTTCAAAATTTGCAGTTCTTTATGTGAATATAGTCAATATTTTTTTAAGCAATTTCGTATAATGACTTAGATAAAGTGCTCTAGTTTTTGTAAAAATTAAAATATCTCTTACCGTGAAGGTCACTTCAAACAGGAATAACAAAAAGTAACACATCAAAATTGAAAAATTGAGAATTTGCTCATAAAATCTTTGTACAGAGCGGGCCCCGTTTATGTAATCTTTTGTACATTTTTACTAGTTTTTTCCCATTTTAATAATAATATTTTTTTTTCTTTTACCAATTTTAGGATTTTTTCCTTAAAATATACTAAATAAATATAAAAATCACAAAAAGATCTCTATATCTCCTTTTTTTCAAAAAAAAGTTGTCGCAAGTAGTCGCATACCTTAAGATTGTAAATGTTTTTATATTAAACCAATCGTTTTCTAAAGAAAACAAGCGATTTCTCATTTTTAGCAATTTGACGGGTGTCCGTAAAGATGTAGGTATAAAAAAATATCCGTAAACCTCTAGAGAATTAATCCTTATAATTTATGCGTTGAAAAAACTTCTGCAATTATAACTATAACTGAGCCGTGTAGCTTGTGGTATGATCGTGAGCTTGAATTCTGAAGGTTCCGATTCTAATCAAGGTTATTGAGGTGAATTATGATAGCTGTTAAACGTTAAAAAACACTTTGGATAATGCAGCGTAATAGTAAAGGTTAGCAGGTTGATTGTTCTGGTAATTTGAACGGGGTTCAAAATGACGAGATTCCTGGACAACAAACCCCTCGATTCGTTCCAGTTTGAAGTTATTAATTTTGCTATTTAAAAAAGCAGCACAGAAATATAGCGATATTATTCATCATTCTGTCATTTCACTTATTAAAGAGTATTCATAATACATTGAATGATTGTTCATTAATGTTGCACTACTATGTAACATGAGGGTTAAAAGCGAACGAGATCTCGTAATTCTGAGCCTCGGTCAAGTAACGAGGACCACGTCTGAGCAGGCACCCTACTCTCCAACGTGAAGACTCTGCATCAAGATAAATTTAACCTGCCTCAGAAAGTGGGCTTTTAATGGCACCAGGACTTGAATCCACAAATAGACAGAAGTAACACCGGCCACAAGTTTGCGACCGAAACCACTTGCCTACCACGACCACAGCCATGATTGGAGGATAAAATGTGGAAAATGATTCAGAGCGAAGAGAGTCGTCCATCCCCCAAGACTATTCACACGCACGATTGTTCCACAACACAATCGCTAAGAACGCCATCTGCGGAGGACCAACAGCCTACTAATCACTTCGTGTTATCGCCCACAGTATATTTTGGAGTTTATTTCAACAAAATTATTGCTTGACGCTGTTTGTTGATTTGCGTCACTTAGGTGGTGTTTTTTCACTGTTAGGTAGTTAGTTTAAATCGGAAAATACGCGCGCGGTCCTTGTAGAAACATACACAATTTTACCTTATTTAATACACTGGTGTGCAAAACTTAAGCAACAATGTAAAAATTTAGCAGATAGCCATGAAATTGCAGAAAAGGAGATCTGGATATCAGTACAGTGAACAAGTAAGGCAGTAGAAACGTCATGCGTATACAAATATCAGGAACGAGACGTCAGAAGCGACGTGAGCGTACGCAAAACGCGTGATGTCGGCGCGCGCTGCTCAACAGTAGAATTAAATGAAGGACGGAGACGCAATTCAACATATTCGCTGCAAGTGCCAGTGAGTCAGTTCGTGAAATATGGCTAGAAGAAATCAACTGGACGACTTCACACGTGGAAGAATGATCGGAAAGCTGGAGGAGGGGCGTACCGTCACCAGTGTAGCTGCAGAGTTCGGAATTAACAAAAGTGTCGTTTCACACCCTTGGAAAGCGTTCCAAACCACAGGTACAGCTGTTAGAAAGGTTGGTGGTGGCCGTCCGAGGACGACAACTGCAGGGGATGATCGATATATTATCCTGCAGGCGAAAAGAGGCCGACAGCAGTCAGCAAGCTCCATTGCTCAGCAACTCTGTACAGCAACGAGGCGACAAGAGTCGCGGTTTACTGTGGCCAGACGCCTTCACAAAGGGGGCCTATTCGCCCGCCGTCATGAACGCTGCATCCTGTTGAAAGTTGACCACCGACGCCACCGCTTACAATGGTGCAGAGAGCACAAAAACTGGACAACTGCTCAATGGAGTCGTGTCCTCTTTACGGATGAGAGTCGGTTCAGTACCAGAAGCTATTCTCAACGCTTTTTGATTTGGAGAGAGATCGGGACCCGGTTTTATCCCAGTAACATCAAGGAAAGACACCGTTACGGTGGTCCTGGAGTTTTTGTCTGAGGAAGCATTATGCTGAACGGGCAAACTGAGCTCCACATTTTCGACAGAGGGTCTGTAATCGGGGATCGCTATTGTGAGGAGGTACTTCTTCCCCATGTGCGTCTGTTCCGATGTTCCATTGGCCCAGACTTCATTTTTATGGATGACAATGCACGACCACATCGGACTCTTACTGTTGAGGAGCTGCTGGAAAGTGAATATATCACTCAAATGGATTGGCCAGCGTACTCCGCAGATATAAATGCCATCGAACATGTGTGGGATGCTTTGGGGAGACGTATTGCAGCACGCTTACAACATCCGGAGAACACCCAACAGCTCAAACAGATGCTGATTGAGGAATGGGCACTCCTACCGGAAGAAATGTTGCACCAGCTGGTTCTGAGTATGCGAAGCAACCATTGCAGTGAGGGGAGGGCATATACCATATTAAGGAACATCTGCTTGTTGTTCTTCCTGGTGGATAGATAATCATGAGTCACGATACTATGCGTTCAATAAAGCTTGTTTTTGTTTGATTCCATACCGTATGCATTGTATTCTTTTTTCAGCGCCGATGCTTTCGTCATCCTTTACGTTCATAATACTCTCATCATTTCTGAATTTCATGTCTCTCAGAGGATTTTTCGTGAAGTTATGGCAATAAATCCACCTGTTGCTTAAGTTTTGCACACCAGTGTATATTCATATACTGCGAATATTTGATCATTAGTCTTAGAATACATTTGTGTAAAATCTCTAAAGTGTTCGGTCATTTTTATGATTGTGATTTTACGATAATTGCAACATAATACAATACAATAGTTAAGGTATCCTACTACGTTCAGAACCGTGATTTTAAAAAAGCGCATAAATAGATAATTTTCATGATATTTAGTGTCACTTAGATTAGAATACATGTATAAAATTGTTTTAAGGACATTTTGACAAAAAAAATTTATTTAAATACAATATTTCGGCAAAAAATTAACTTAGAATAACCTTTTTTCAAAATGTTCTCCTTTTGTGAAAAATGCTTCTATTATAATAATATTTTGTCTGTATATAGCTCAGACCTCTCTACAGAGGTTCAACTATGATTTTTGAAAGATTCACATTATTTTCAGAGGTACAACCATTTGAAATAATTATCGGCGTTTTTTTCTTAAAATTTCTCCCCTCTGTTGTAAAACATGGATAAACCCACTTCTAAGTTATATATTTCAAAAATTCTAGCTGAGCCTCTGTACAGAGGCCTGGGCTATATATAGGCAAAATATAATAATACACTGCTGGACAATTGCTAAGGACGGATAACACTATCATCCATAGCAACCACAAAATGAAAGGAAGCAAAATGTGGAAAATTAGAATAAGTGCGGGATATTAGTAAGAAGTATGAGTATGCAAATTTTTTTCCCACGTCTGTTCATCACGTGATAGCGTTCATAAGAGCTTTAAAGGGTTTTGACGCTTGTGGACAGTTGTTGTTTCAAATTTGTTTTTATGGACGACAACGCAACATGTCATCGAACACTCGCTGTTCAGGATTGTCTTTGAGGGGAGGAAGACTAGACAGTGAGGGTATTCAACGTCTTGTATGGCCAGTGCGTTCTCCAGATCTAAACCCCATTGAAAATGTGTGGGATGCTTTGGGGAGGCAAGTTGCTGGTCGAAACTATCCTCCGACAAACAAGAACACCCTCATTCGTGCACTCACAGAGGAATGGGATAAATTGCCTCAACAGCTGCTGGATAATGTTGTGCAAAGTATGGTACGACGTGTGGAATGTTGCATCACACTCCACGGTGGACATATCCCGTACTGATACCTTTCTTTAAGGTGCCTGCTGACTTTTAGATGCATTGTTCCATTTCTCCGTACGCAGATCAAATGAACATTTTTTTTCTTTCAGATGTTTCATAGCTTTTGTACTTTCCAGAACAATAAATATTATTTATTCTAATGTCTGAACAGTGTGGCAACTATATTTTATCCTACTAGGCCTCATGTCTCGCTTAATGTTATGCTACATAGCAATTTGTGATTCGTCCTTAGCAATTGTACAGCAGTGTAGAAGCATTTTTCACCAAAGGAGAATATTTTGAAAATGGGTCATTCTATGTTAATTTTTTGTCAAAATATTGTACTTAAATAATTTTTTATCGTAATACTATTCTTAAAACAACTTTATATACATTTTCTAATCTAAGTGACACTAAATATCATAAATATTATCCATTTATACGCTTTTGCAAAATCATAGTTCCGAACGTAGTCGGATATATCTTAAATGTACTAGTTTTTCTTTTATTTTTGAAAAGAAAATTATTCTATGTTTAAAAATAGATGATGTATTACTTTCATAAATTGAACGTCATTTATTGAAAATAAACTTTATTATACTCCTTGAAGGCTTAAATCCTTCTAGTTAACATCATTCGTTAACGGTGTAAGCTTTGCTTCTCTTATACACACATATGCAATCAACTTTCATATATAGAAATAATAAATCTTCAAATATATATATATATATTTGTCATAATTCGAACAATGATTGAACTAACGATTGAACGAAGAGAACATTCACAATTATTTAAAATTAGACAAAAGGAATAAACAGATAAAAGAGGGAAAGTTATTCGATAAAAAAAGGTGCAGGTTAAAGATCTCAAATATAATGCCTATTCCTATAAGTTTTCACACATTACACAACATGCATCACGTTAAATTTGAGACACTACTTATGCACAGAATCCGCACTGTCATTTAATTTTATTTGCGCTAGAAACTTTTTCTAAATAATATTTAGATTTAGTGTTTATGTGTGAGTGATTCACACACACACACACAAGTGTTTGTTATTTCATGTCATCTGAAGTTTCTTTTGATACTTTAATTCCAACTAATGCATTTATGTATTATAAAGTAACTATGCATACTTCATTAAAAAAATGTGACATCTATATTTATATCACTTATTGTTAGAAGAGAATCGACACACGATACTGCACTTTAATTATTTCCAAAACCATTTACTTAAATACAAAATGATCAAAGAAGTAACGCGCATTGTGAAATTAAAAAGTAAAAATGTATTTGTCGATTTGAAATGAAATATATATCATTGCAATATTTCCATCTCTTTCATATGCTAGCAATTTTGATTCCGTTCGAATTTCCCAATAGACAGTGAAGATTGTTGATACTAAAGGAATTTCAGAAGAAAAAAAGACAACACAAATTTTTCTGTTGTTTCTTATGCCACTTGATCTCGACTGCGTCAGATCAAGGCTCACGAAATTCATCATGGCAAGAGGCTAGATGTACGCCAGTCATTGGCTGTTGCCTTGAGCATCATGCAGGTGACAATACGCTTTGTCCCAGTTTCACTCCAAATTTGAGGAAGAACACCCTGGGGGGAAGGGGCCTCCCACCTCTCTTCCCCTTCCACTAACCTCAGGAGAGGACTTGCGGTTGAGTCACTGGCAGTCTTAAAGGGCGGTATGAGTGCAGACCACTATCAACAGGTAATGTTTCTGGTCGATATGTGAACATTAAGGGTGTCCTGTAAATGAATCAAAATTGAGGCAGAAGTGGCATACGGAGCCGCAAGCGCTGAAATCGCTCGGGCACCTCTCAAATTTGTCGTATTTCCCTGTTCTAAGCATCTCTAGCACAGGCGGTACACCGGGAATACATCTACGTAATTATCAGACAAGATTTGAAGCAGGAACCCTTCCCTGTAGGCGAACCTTTTTGGATCAACGTGCCATTTTATCTAAAAAAGTGTTTAATGGGATATAGACGTGCCATCAAATAATTTTGACTTGTGATTTTGGGAAAATAATAATAATAAAAAAAATTAAATACAAACCACTAAAAACTCTAGTTATTAGTAAAAAATGCATTTTGCACTGTATAGCAGTAAATGTTTTGGATATACGTGAAATTCAAATTAAAGTAACATTAGTGTGACTTCTGTTGTTGCCGATCAGATGACAAATAACTTACATTAGGATTGTAAAATGTTACTTTTAACAGAACACATGCTGAATTAGAGTCATCTGCCAAATGGTTTTCTAAGTGAAATGTTATTCATCTCTGAAAATAATGATTCTCGGGCATATAGGTAGATGAAATTATCGTTAAAAAAGCACGAGCCAGCTTCTTCAAACAATTAAATGTATCTGGAATCGAAGTAAATGTTTCCAAAATTTCGTTACTGACATTTTTACTTATATTGCTTGTTAATTTTCTGTTTCAATCAATTCCAACATTTTTCTTGGTTTAATAAATTTTTAAATCCGTATTGAACTAGACTGGAAATCAAGCACAGTTGCATTTCGAATTCTTCTATTTCTTCCAATAGAATTCGGACAAGTTCAGTTTATCAAATGAAATCACATCAGGGTACATAATAATTATGGAAATAAGTTCCTGAATAGCTTTTTCTTTGTCTGATTTTTTCGATTTCGGGAAGTACTAGTAGTTTCCTGTAATATAATATCGTTCCTGAAAATATGCAATTTAGCGTCAAAAGCATTGAGAAGATAATATTTTTTATTTGTGTCTTGAAATTACATTCAATTCTTTGAAATGTTGGCATATGTGTGTAAAAACGCGCGACTGATCACTCGCGTTTATTCGTAATACTTCAAATTGAAATTTGTTATTTTGAACTAAAATGCTGACCGTTTTGATCGTAGACGTGCCCAAGTAATTGTGTCGCGTGCCATTGGGTCGCCATCCCTGCTGTAGGCATTCTCTGCTTTACACTTATCCTCTGAGACAAGAAAAAGCTTCCATGACTTCCTTGGCAGAAATTATGACACAGATACAGTGACGTCTAAAGACTTTTTGAGGCTCTGGGCCCCTATCCTATCAGCGACCCTTTTAAGTAGGTAGAATACAACAAACGTTGCCAAATATACAAACAAATGGTAATCCTTAAGAAATAAATGTGCGTGACTCACAATTTCCCAACACCGACAACAGCCTTTCGACTAATTGAATAATGGTGTATGGAGATAGGCCTAAGCCTAAACACGAACAACGGACATGACACAGTACTGCAGTTTTGCCACTGTTGCCAGTTGGCATGTAGTTCAAAACTCCCAAGTTTTTCTATACAGTGTGTAGAAGAGCTGCGTAATTTACGTCAGACAAAGGTGCGTGAGTGAGTGAATATTAACGTCGCACTATTCAGCTACTCGAGGGCTTTTGAAGACGGTCCTCGTAATTTTGAACCATGGTCAAGTGACAAGGACGACACCTGAGCTGGAATCCTCCCTCCTAACTTCCACACCATACCAACGGGGGGACTTTTGAGTTCTCAACAGATTTAACGTGCATCGCTCCCCTACACGGCGGGTATTCAGCTGTACTAGGCTAGAACTCATAACACGTTACCTTGACCACTAGGCTACAGCGTCCACCAGACAAAGGTGCAACTACCCTAAAAAATTCCGGCAAAGCCTATATAAGACAACGAGTGTCTGGCACAGTTGTTAGATAAGATTACTGCTGCTACAATGGCAGGTTATCAATATTTAAGAGTTTGAACGTGGTGTTAAAGTTGGCGCACGAGAGATGGGACATGGCATGTCCGATGTAGTGATGAAATTTGGATTTTCAAGTACGACCATTTCACGAGTGTACCGTGAATATCAGGAATCCGGTAAAACATCAAATCTACGACATCGCTGCGGCGGGAAAAAGATCATGCAAGAACGGGTCCAACGGCGACATACGAAAATCATTAAGTGCGACAGACGTGCAACCCATCCGCAAATTGCTGCAGATTTTAATGCTGGTCCATCAACAAATGTCACTGTGCGAACCATTCAACGAAACATCATCGATATAGGCTTTCGGAGCCGAAGGCCCACTCGTGTACCTTTGTTGACTGCACGACACAAAGCTTTACGCCTCCTAAGCCCGTCAACACCGACATTGGACTGTTAATGACTGGAAACAAGTTGCCTGGTTTGACGAGTCTCGTTTCCAATTGAATCGAGCTGATGTACAAGTACGGATTGGAGACAACCTCATGAACCCATGCACCATACAGATCAACAGAGGACTGGTTCAAGCTGGTGGAGGCTCTGTGATGGTATGGGACGTGTGCAGTTGGCGTGATATGGGACCCTGATATGTCTAGATCCAACTCTGACAGGTACGTAAGCATCCTGTCTGATTTTCTGCACCCATTCATGCTCAATGTGCATTCCGACGGACTTGGAGAATTTGAGCAGGACAATGCGACACCCCACACATCCCAAATTGCTAGAGTGGCTCCAAGAGCAAACTTCTGAATTTAGACACTTCCGCTGGTCAACCAAATCCCCAGACATGAGCATTATTGAATATATCTGGGATGCCTTGCAACGTGCTGTTCAGAAGAGATCTCTACTCCCTCATACTCCTACTGATTTATGGACAGCCCTGCAGGATTCATGGCGCGATGCACGTTAAATCTGTCGAGAGCTGAAACGTCCTCCCGTTGGTGTGGTGTGGGAGTTAGGAGAGGGGGGTGCCAGCTCAGGTGTCGTCCACGTCACTTGACCATGGTTCAAAATTACGTGGTCCGTCGCCAAAAGCCCTCGTGTAGCTGAACAGTGCGACGTTAATATTAAATCAATCAATCAATCAAGCAGGATTCATGGCGTCAATTACCTTCAGGACTACTTCAGACATTAATCGAATCCATGCCATGCCGTGTTGCGGCCCTTCTGCGTGCTCGTGGGGAACCTACTCGATATTAGGCAGGTACCAGTTTTTTTGGCTCTTTCTCTTAAGTGTATATATTTGTTAAGATTTCAGGGAAGCTCTTGCTTTTAGAATGTATCTTAATCTCAGTTATTTTTCAACAGAAATACATTAGTGTTCTTCCTGAACTACAACCCCCTCCCCCCAAAATTTTCATTACTTTCAAAATTTCATAGTAAACATTCAAATATATATATATATATATATATTAGTTATTTTAGCTGGAAAAGATAGCAACAAGTGAAACACTCCAAGATTTCAAAATTCAACTAGTGTTTCGTATAACAATTCTAATTTCTGTTGGCTCAAGTTAGAGGTAGCCCATTTGAAGCAATTCAAGTTTCTGCTTAATAATCGGAGAATGAATTAATTTTATAAAATATTCTTATGTTGAATTAAATAATTTTAAAATTGTATGCAGCACAATATAAGAGTTTTTAACTTATTTAAAATATAACGTTAAATTCAAAATAGTTGGCAATAATTCTTGCTATTGTATAATAAATAATATTGAATCTTACATTCATTCAGACACTATATGTAAAATACTTTCTAAAATGAAGTATTTCTCTGTATAACTGGAAGAATGATTAAAATATTCAATAAAATTCAGTCATAAATTACATATAAAAAATTAATAATAATGTTACCAGAAAAACACAACATAAACTAACATTCAATTACAGCTTTATTATTCTTCCAGTTTGAGATAAGTGGCTGCTGCAGCCAAGTGATCATGGTCATGAAATCGTGGCCGGTATTATCCAGTCCTAGTGCCATTGAAGAGCCACCCTGTTGTGGGGCTGATGCGCAATAAATACGTCAAGGCTCAATGTGTTCCCGTAGATGTGGTGTGGGATGCCAGCTTAAGTGTCATTCTAGGTACTAGACTGAAGTTCAAAATTACAAGGTCTGTCACCAATAGCTATTGTGCAATTTCAAAAAGGCAACAACTAAAAAGTAAATCAATTTGCAATTATTGAAGAAATAGATTAAAATTTTGCTTGTATAATTTAAGAATTTTACCAAAACAGTATAATATATACCGTCCTTTTCGGTAAGCCTCGTAACAGAATGAGAAAAATTAAGTTTCTACAGCAAATATAATTACCACGAGTGAATGTTTTCTTTCCCCACGTGCAGGGCCGATCCTAGCCGGTGTGCACTGCACAAGAGCGGCCGCATATGGTTCTATCAATCGAGCAAAATTTTGAGCAATTTCTCAAAATAAAGCTTATAATAAGTCGAATAAATATGCTGAATTTTAAATAGTTAATGAAAAATCAAAATAAGTCTCGATTTCCCGATAGACAGTATAGTTTAAGAGGAATAGAATGTTAGTGCACAGTGTATATTTTTGATGAATATTTTCCTATACAGGCCTTGCAAATTATACGCACAAACTAAGAAAGGTGATAGTAAACCGCCCTGTTTTTGCAGTGGAAATCGGACTAATAATATAATAATAAAAAAAAGGGTCTATTTTTTGTTTAATACTGAAAAGTTAGAAACTTAACAATTTTTATGAATTTATTCGAGGAGTTAATGTAGTTATTGAAAGCAACATCCAAGAGCATGGTACAGTCAAGAGATGAATAGTCCACGCTTTTCGTAGATTCATATTTTGCAGTTAAGTATAGTTTAAACTAAGTAATTTAAGTCTCAAAATATAATCAATAAACAAAATATTTCCACAAGCTTAGTTTTAAGAAAAAATTCTTAGTGGTGAAAATCTACCAGGGATAGAATCTTATCTATAAGTGAATTGCAAAAAATAATGTAGACCAAGAAGTCAGATGTCGCTTCAAAACGCTTCCAAAATAAGCATAGAAAAACTATTACAGCATAAATATCTATACTTACAAGCTTTTAAAGTAACTATAATTAAAAAGTTTTATTCAGTTAGCTATAATTACTACAATAGTTATGTTAGGTAACTACTATGAATTTTTTTTTCAAATATCTTTCATGTACAGTGAAAATCACTTAGCACGAAACTGATGGGACTGAAATATTTTTTCATGTTGAAAGAATTTCGTGTTATTGCCAAAAAAAAAATAAATAAATAAAAACGTATCAACAATAGTAAGTTTATTAAAGTTCATTTTATTTAACACAAATTTTTTTTTTGAAAAACAAAACATTTGAGTTTATGGAAAAATAATCTTAATTTTTTTTTGCATTGTTTTCTTTAGCATCAGATTGTCAACAAATTGTTCGATATTGTCCATTTTATTATTTATTTCATCACTGGAATGTGCATATGCGCATACTTCTCATGACGTTCCTCATTTCGGATGTTATGGAAACAGGAGCTGCATTATTGATTTTCTTTGTCGGAATCTGCATCAAAGATATTTTTTTGAACTATGAACGAACTAAAACATGTCTTTGTCTGCCATAATTGGGGCTGTACACACAATATCATCTACTGCAATGAATTAACCCGATAATACAATAGGACAGTCCAAGCCGGCCGGTATTTCCGTATTTTGTTCAATCCCAGAAGGGAAATCTTTTCGTGTAAGTAATTTTCGTTTCGTGTTAATAGAAAAAAATGCGTGGAAATAAGTAGTTTGTCGGGACCGTTGCATTATTTCGTCTTAAGCGTTTTCGCGTTAAACGCATTTCACTGTACGTTTAAAATCTTCTTTGTTCTAACTTTCACGTGAACGTTACTTAGAAGCAATCTTACTCCAATCTATCAGTCCTCCCCCTCCCCGCTCTAATCGATTCATACATAAATCGAACAAAGCTGATTCTAGAAGCACAATAATTTCTTTGGGATGTGAAAATTAGTTTCCCTCGTCTAAAAGCAAATCCAAAAACCTGACGTTCTCACGAGCATTTTTATTTGAGATTCTCAAAAAGTTTTTTAAAAATCAAAAGTTAAAATAGACAAAATTGATCGGGACAGACAACGCGTTTCTCAGTATGAAAACAGTCGCAAAACCCACAGGCGGCAAAAAAGAATTACCAGACTTGTCATGGTGGCTAACTTTTCACTCGAGAATAATTTGAATCAATTCACCCATACACTTACGGTAGACACATATATTCACATTAAGCAGAAAACATTCCAATGAATTCAAACGTTTGCGAAATTACAGGTTTACGCTTGAATAATTTTTGTAAGCAATGCCGTTTCTTTTCCTGATGTGTGAACTCTTGTAGTGTTTGTTTTAAATTTTAACCGCGGAGAAAAAGATGCAAGCGAACCAGGTTTGTTTACTTAGTTCAACCGATCTTTGACAGTGATAAATTACTATAAAATCCTCTTTTTTCAGTGATCGTAATAATGTTCACATTAAATTTTTTTTTTCCTTTTCCATACGCTAGGTTTCCTTTTTTTTTATTTATTTCATGAATTGCTATACGGAGCGCTCTGCTTATATTCTCCAGAATAATAGAGTATCGTATTCTGAGAAATTTAAGACTCAGAAAAAAAGGTTCTGCATGAATGACACGGTTTATACCCCCGAAAATTACGAGTACATTCCGTCTTCTCAGAAAGCCAGAAAAGCTATTTTACAGTTAATTATTAGGTAGTTTTTGTAAAGGTTTGCCCGACGCGTCTAAAGGTATGGGAGAAACGAAAGGAAAACTAGCCATATTCAAAATAACTCAATCTATTCAAAGTACCAACAACAGCACAAATTAAACTAACCAAAGGTAAGAGATGCACCCAATTATCAAGTAAGGAGAGCAATTAACGAGGTACGCGAGATATGAGAAGACTTTAAATAATTAGAACACTTACGTCTATTCAATGGCTTTTACTTCCTAGGTACCTAATCCAGTTTAATTCTAAAGTGACAGATCACCAACTTAAATATTAAAATTATCAGCAACTAAATATCTACTCCTCAATTCAAGTTTAAATAATCACTGCTCCCTTTAGCAGTCCTCCTACCCTATCTCTCTTCTTTAACCTGAAAGTTTTAACTTTATATACAACTCTTAATTTTTTGCATGGTCACTTCTTCGAAAGGAAGCTTTATATAATATAATTTTTAAAGACCCAATATTTCCCGAGTGGATTAGTACTTAAAGAAAACACGCGCGCGGATATATATATATATATATATATAGACTCGTCACCTCTTTGTAGAAGAACTGACTTACACATACTTTCCGTAACACGAGGCTAAAATGGTGGATTAAATGGTGCTACAGTAACTGTTGATCAACATGTCAAGCAAAAACGAGTTCGTGACGGATATTGAATTCTTAGTGGTTCCAAAAATTATAGGTTTAACGCCATCTCAGCAAATAGATATTAATTATATACACTTGCCTAAGAGAATTACATTAGCAGATGCTCAGTTTTTCGTACCTTCAAAAATTAATATATTACTCGGGGCAAAGACATTTTTTGAAATTTTAAAACCGAATCAAATTAGAATAAGTAAGGAAATATTGCTCCAAAACACATATTTTGGATATTTAGTTACTGGTAGAGAGTGTACAAAGTAATTCTAATAAAATTAGTTGTTATTTATCTATTGAAGACACTCGCTTAGATGAAACTAAGATCGTTCTGGGAAATTGAAGCTTTGCCTGAAAAAACGCCTATCGATGATGAATGGAAATATTGCATGGAACATTTTGATACTACGCACATTTGACCATTGATAGTAATGGTTGATATATAGTCCAGATGCCCATAGTAAAAAATAAGTTCAACTCGGTTTATCCAAAGATCTCGCGGTTAAAAGACTCAATAGTACTTTAATTCGATTAAATAAAAATCCAGATATTAAAAAATTGTACAGTAATTTTTTAAATGAATATGAAAACCTAGGTCATGTGGAGGAAGTTAAGGATGATATTCTTCCAAATCCCTATTACTATATTCCTCATCAAGTTGTGCTAGGACCTGACAAAAGTACAACAAAATTACGAGTGGTATTTAATGCGTCTGCCAAAACTTCAAATGGTATATCGTTGAATACTTTGCTAAAAGATGGAGCTGTTCAAAATGAACTGTGGTGTTTGGTGTACACTTCTTAGATTTCGAAAACACATCATTGCACTTTTTAGCTCATGTGAAAAAGATGTACAGGCAGGTGAAGATTCATCCTTCACAACAAGATTTTTTGAGAATTCTTTGGAAAACTTCTGCTGATTCTCCTTTAAAAACAAAATTTTCCTTTAGCATCACCTATAGTTAAAAATTATTTTTATGTCGATGATGTTTCTTAGCGGTGCACCAGATTTGGAAACAGCCATTGAGATCCAGCAGCAATTAATAGGAATGATGAATGCTTGTGGAATGCATCTATATAAGTTGTGTTCTAATAGTTGTCACCTCCTTTCGAAAGCATCAACTGATGATCGAGAATATGTAGTAGGAAATGATGATCATACATCAGTGAAAGCATTAGGATTGTCTTGGAATCCTAAAAAAGGACTGTTTTCATTTCACATTAAATAACAAAAATGTTCCCTCGACCTTTACGGAAAGAACAATGTTATCATTTATTGCTAAGCTTCATGATCCTTTAGGTCTAGTTGGTCCTATCATAGTAAAAGCTAAAGTATTCATGCAGAAATTATGGTTGCTAGGACTTTCTTGGGATGCAGTAGTTCCTGATAAAGAAAAAAATGAATTTGAAAACTTCTCATTCGTAATTTACAAAATATCGAGCACTTGAACATTCCTCGTTGCATCATTCAAAAGAATAATAAACAAGTAAAAATTCATGGATTCTCAGACTCATCGGATGGCGCTTGTGTTTACGGACTCCCCCAAAGTCCTTGATTTTTTTCCGATTGATTATAATTCTAAGTACACTCAGGAACATTGAAAATAGCGACCCAAGAAGAAAGCTAAGTGCAATCGCGAAACTTTGCAAATAAGTACAGCGTAATGTGATATGCAAATGATCCAAGTTTCATGCCAATACGCATGCCATACACGCCGAGATGGCGCTACAATCAGGAAGAGGGTGCTATATAAGCCAGCACATATTCGAAGATTCATAAACGTGACGATTACCCGCCGATTGTAGGAAAACTTTGGTAAGCGAAACATGCCAGGTAAACGTGCTAGAAGAGATTTCTCACAGTTAAGCGATTTTGAGAGAGGCCTGATCATCCGGATGAAAACTGCAGGCTGGTCGACGCGCCGTGTTGCTGTCCAGGTGGATCGTTCGGAGTGTGTAGTTAGAAATTGTTGGGAGCAGTGGACACGAGAAGGTACCCACGCGCGGAAAACCGGGTCTGGAGCGAGCAGGAAGACCACGAGGAGAGAGGATCGTGCGGCAAGCACTTGTGGACCCCACAGTGACTCGTTCAACGATACGAGCAGACGTAGGCGTAGCAATTGTTCCACAAACAATTTCCAGATACCTTGCAGAAGCAAATCTTATATCCAAGGGCCCTTTCCGTGCACTCCCTTTAACACCGGAACATCGGTAACTGCGTCTACAGTGGTGCCAAACCAGATCAATGTGGAATGTCAGATTGGCAAAAGGTTGTGTTTAGTGATGAATCCCGGTTTGTTTTGGGGACAGATGATAACCATATACGTGTGTGGAGGCGCCCTGGTGAGCGGTACAATTCTCCCCACACTGTTCTACGTCAAACTGCCCGCATAGCTGGTGTAATGGTCTGGGGGCCATAGCCTATGATAGCCGGTCCACTTTAATTGTGATGCGTGGAACCTTAACGGGCCAACGTTACATTGATGATATTTTTCGACCACATGTAGTACCTTTCCTAAATGGTCTCCCAGGGGCAATTTTCCAGCAAGATAATGCTCGTCCGCATACAGTAAGAGTTGCTAAATACTTCCTACGTCATTTTCAGACTCTTCCATGGCCGGCCCGCTCCCCCGATTTGTCCCGTGTAGAGTATGTGTGGAATTAGCTAAAACGGCAGATGCCATCGTGTCCCACTGTACATGATTTAGAGTTGGCTGTTCAAGATTTGTGGGCCCATCTGCCTCAGGACAACATAAGGTGTCTAATCAACTCAATGCCGGACCGTATGGCGGCATGTATTGCAGCTGGAGGTGGTCCAACGCGCTATTGAAGTTGCCCAGTATTTGTGTCGTTGCACACCCTGTATTCGTTTAATTGTCTTGTTTTTTAGATCAAGTGAATCTCTCATCTGTGTCATGTGTATTAAATTTCATTTCAATCCGATGCTTTTTTCTTGGGTCGCTATTTTCAATGTTCCTGAGTGTATATAGTACGTAAAATTTAATTACTTGCTATTAATGATTAATTAATGCTAATTATTTATTCAAAAATTAGTTTTTTACTGTGTTTTGTTCCCGAAAATCGACAAAATCAAAAAGAGCATGATACAAGAATGGTGAACTTTCGACCCCGGACCCCCCTTGAAAAATTCCTGTGTGCGCTACTGGCTTTGACTATAGAAGAATTCCTTACAATAACTGTTCAAATAGAGGGAATTCTCAATTATAGACCTCTTATTCCACTTGCAGCTGAAGTTGAAAACTTTGAAGTTCTTACACCTGGTCACTTTCTCATCGGGCATGTACTTAATGCTATTGTTGAGCCAGATTTATGTTCTGCCAATACTAATAAACTTGATAAATATAGAAAAATTACTAAAACTGTACAAAATATTTGGAAGTCATGGAAAAAAGATTACCTGAATAATCTGCAAGCCCGTAGTAAATGGCAATTTGATCAATCTAATGTAAAAATCAATACTGTTGTACTGTTAAAGGAAGATAATCTTCCCATAGCTCATTGGATCATAGGAAAAATTGTCCAAACGTACCCAGGTACAGACGGCAAAATTAGAGTTCAATTCAAATTAGCAAATGATAACTTTGTTAAAAAGACCTATTTCAAAAACTGCTACTTTACCTATTGTGTAATGTAAACATTGAAAAAATTTTATTGCTTTTGATTGATTGTATTTTTAATTCTTTTCCTTTTGACTGTTGTTATTTTAGTTCTTACTATGTATGTTGTTTTTTACCCTCTGTAAAAAATTTATGTAAATGTATTATTGTTGGTTTGAAATGTATATTTTAAGGACCGGCGGGATGTTGGCGAGCTCAGCTTTGCTGGGAGCGCCAATATGCCAAAAAGGTTACTATAAAAGCCTCGCTAGTGGCAGTTCACTTATTGTTGTGTAGGAGAGAGGGTCGCTTTTTCTTCGTAAACAGTGGGGTCAACATCCCCCATAATAAACATTGGATTGGAAATGCATCTATTTGTCATTCTTGAATTTTCGTTTTCGTACACCTCTCTCCTCTCGCCACAGATATGATGTATACATATAGCTCAAACACCCCAAAATTAAGATACAAAAACACTGAATACTGCAGGTACGAATAATGGTTCATAGCAAAATTCACATGGTCATATTTACTACATATGAAATTTTTAATCATGCGTCATGTGACATGAATCAGGCAGAATACTGATAAAAGCAGTGTAAAACACAGGCTATTCGTATACCTCAATACTATAAGCTGTCTTCTTGCTATCATATAAAGATAACCAATAACACAACAAAATGTACTATTCCAATTCAAAGAGTACATGATATCAGACTACAAAATTCTCATTATGATGAAAAAACTGAAATGTGGAAAAGTGACCATTCTTGGAACGCGCGCGCATGCATTTAGTTCTCTTTTCTTCATAACACAAACTTTTCTATCCCGTCTAAAAAACCTAACCAATGCCTTCATTGAAATGATTGCACAAATTAGAAGCGAGGTTGATAGATTAGTTAAAGATGCAACAAATCAAGAGGCACAGGTAATTAAATACCTATGCAAGCACATTTCTAGAAGGCTCTTCCCTCACTTTTGTGAAATACAATTCACAATTAATGCCATTTTAGTGTATATATATATGTATGAAGCCCAGTGGCTGAGTGGTTAGTGCTTCGCACTTTCACGTCAGAGGATCAAACCCCGGGCTGGGCAAGGTTGACTCAGCCTTTCATCCCTTCAGTAGGTTGATAAAATGAGTACCAAGCTTGCTTGGGAACTTAACACTGGGAATTTTGTGTCAGACTGACTGAAACATCTGCTCATGCACCTCAGGGCCCAGGGTCGCGTATACCGAGTTGGGCACAGTGGGCCTTGGCCCTCATGTGTGTGGGCTGTCGTGCTACTATATATAAACTCAGTGGTCAGCTCAATATATATATATATATGGTGTACTAATTTTATATATATTAATATACTATATATTGCCTAGTGGCTGAGTGGTACTGTATCGCATAGTTTTCCACGCCACAGGGTCCAGGGTTGGGCAAGGTCGACTCAGTCTTTCATCACTTCAGTGGATCGATAAATGAATACTAAGCTGGCTTGAGAAATGAACACTGGGGGCTTCATGTCAGACTGACCACTTGACTGAAACATCTGCACATGTACCCCAGCGCCTAAGGTCATGTAAACTGAGATAGGCACAGTAGGCCTTGACCCTCATGGGCTGTTACGCCCCTGAGTTAAGTTCAGTATACTATTTTATTTCTCCCCATCTATGTCAATACATCCTTTCTTATAAAATCTCTAAAACTTTTAGAAGAAATATAAAACTAGATAGAGACTGCCAATAAATTGATTTCATCATCAGAACAGGCTTAATTATTAACATCACATAAAAACAGTATGAGCTAGTAATGATGAATCTATGAATTTTGAATATGGGTTGAGCATTATTTAGTCAATAGGATAACACTCTGTAATAGAAGATTCAAAATTGAGCACATTCGATGTTTGGGAAGGGGGGAAAGAAGATATGTATCTTTGTTTTCCTAAAAAAGCAATTTAAAATGGTTTTACACAGCAAAATTTTAACACATTGAAAACTTCCATATTTAGACAAACCAAAATGTTTCAATTTCGTCATGCATATTCTTTCAAAATCAACGAAGAACTCTTACTTAGAAAACGATATCTTCGCTGATGTAGCAACTTTCCATGTTTCTGGTTATGTTAACCATTGTAACTGTCAGATCTCGATAACAGAGTTTTCTTACGCAGAAAGAGAAAAAGCACTTAGCCTGAAAAGTGAATGTTTGATGCATATTGCTGGCAGATGAAATCTTTGGGTCATTTTTCATGGAAAAGATGGTGACAAGCATTAAATATCTGGATATACAAGAGTGCATTGTTTTTCCTCTACTTGAACGTCGTCAGTTTCAAGTTATCTACCAATAAAGTGACTCTACATCACATTTGGGTTCCATAGCTCGAACAAATCTAGACAAAACCTTTTTTTATTGCTGAATTAGTCGAGTGCTGGGTCGATATCATAGCCATTAAGAAGCCCTAACATTACATCTCTTTAATTTTTTTCTTTTTGTCTGAGGACTAAGTATGTGCAAATAAAATTCTGGATATTGATGACTCCAAATGATGATTTATCGATGCCATCAGAAAAATATGCTTAAAGACTGTAAAACAATTGGCATGAGCGAATATCGGTTGAATATTTTGCATGCAATACAGAAAGCTCGTGTCGAAGTTACTTAATAATTAAAAATTTTTTGAGAAAAACTATTTTAAACTGTCTTTCCAAGAAAACAATAAACGTGTGTACTTTTGAACCAGCTTGTGTTGTGTTTGGAATCTATTTCAGGAGTAATACTAATATTAACATACAATGTAACACAATATTAGTTTTGTCACTCATTTTAATGATGCAACTTTATTTTATATGTTATACAAGTTGCTCAGAATTTCACGATAAGCAAAATTATTACTTATCGTGACTGTCACTACAGCATGTGTGACAGTCACCACCAGAGGCATAACTAAGAACATTTGGAACATTAATCGAAATTTCGAGGAATAGTAAGTAAATCTGCTTTGAAGATGAAAAAGTTCAAATTTCCAGGTTCATTTGAACAAGCAAACAGGCAGGGTCGCTTTCAAGTGTAGTGTATGAAAGGTTACAAAAAGGCATCTAATGGTACAGCAATTTCATTTTTCGCTTGTTCTATTGCAATTTTGCTTTAGAAAAAGAATTTACAAGTGATCTAGTAACCCCCCCCACACACACACATACACATTGATGTTTTCATATAATATGAGATTAGTCTTATGTAGTCTATTCCTACAAATGTTTATAAGTTTTTGATTGTTGTCAAAGATTAGGAGTGTGTCATATCAAATGGTCCAAATGGCATCAACCAATCTTCACATGGACAAATCTCTCTTCTTTCTTGGTGGAGACGACGAGGCAATGTGGTCTGTGTCAAAATAAACAGTTCCTTGTGCAACAGCAATCGTCCAGAAAACCTGGTGTCATGGTGTAAGATGCAATTGTGTATGTTATAATGCTAAATCATCTTTGGTGTTCATTATAGGCTCTTTGACAGGCCAGTGTTGAGTTCAAAAGATCTTGCAGCTGGTAGTGATCCCATTCTTGAACTACACGTTTTAACTATTTTTTCAATAAAACAATGTCACAAGCTTTGCAACAACCAATCTATATCCTAGCCTGCATTTCCACCAGATCTGTACCCAATCAAGAACGTATGGGATGAGAAGTCACCATAGCAAGTAAACTACAGGAGCTACATGCCAGGATTCCTATAGCATGGGATGGACTGTCGCAGAACTTAATAAATCTTACAAGCTCTAAGCTGTAAATACCATTATTATGCATTTTCATCGAATTCAACAAATTTGTCTTAAGTTTTAACCATTTGTTCCTCAAAAACATTCTATAAACATTGTAAATTTCACCTAGAGCAGCTTTTTCGCGTTTTGGTGTATTTTCAACCCTTTAACTGCCACGGGTACACCTCGCTGAGCCCATGTGTTAACTGCCCCTGGCGTATATACAACTCCTTTCCCAAGTATGAACCTTTACATTGTGCTACTATGAGTAAAACTATTCTGAAGGCTTTGGAATGCAATAAATTAACCTTGATGATGTTTTTGAAGAATGTATTTCAGAGAAGGATTTAGCAATTTATGCCTCTTCTTTCCCACAATACACTGCAAAGCAACGCAAATCCAAGTGAAAAATGGTGGCACTGGAGAAAAAATCATGCAACTTATCGCAAGCAGTTATGAAGTTCATTTGATTTGATTTGGATGCTTTCCGATATATGTATGTCTAAATTTTTGCATATTGTTACTGGATTTTTATCAGTAGAAAAACATTTTAAGTACATGTACTGAAAATGTAAGACGGTAGTGAAATAGGTTCTTAATACATACTTTGATATATTCTAAATTGAATGACATAAAATATAACATATTCCATAAGAACTAGAATATTGGAGTGTATAACCAAATCGAAAATATTAGGTATAAGGGAACTTGTGCTCTTTTATGTGTTGTCGATCTAAGCAAGAATTCACATTTGACTGAACTCAGTTTAAACAGTTAGATTAAGATACTATCAATGATTTAAACACATTTTTTTGCAGTTTACTTTTTTTTTTAAACTTGCAAGACTGTCAACATGTGTGAAGAAAAAGTACTTTTATGACATTGTATGTTGTTTGAGTTCCAAAAAGGGAATAATGCAACGAAGGCAAAAAGGAACGTGTACTGTGTGTTTGGAGAAGAAGCAGTAAACAGCTCCAACATGTCAAAGATGATTTGCAAAATTTTGCTTGGATGATTTTTCTGTAAAAGATGAACCCAGATGAGGAAGGCCATTAGATATCAATGACGAAGTGCTACGCAGTATGATCAGGACAAATCCTACGTTAACTTCCACAGAAGTGAGCTTCAAGTTTGGAATTCATCAGACTACAACTGCTTTAGATTACGTTAAAAAAGGCTTGGTTTCGTGTTCTAACTCTGTTTGGGCACTACATGAATTTAGAAAATAAATTTAATGGATAAAATTTCGATATGTTCTTCAAATCTGGCTTATCATAAAAGGGAATCGTTTTTGAACCACTTGGTGGTTGAAGATGAAATGTGGATAGCGTACAAACATGTGGTTGGGAAAAAGTATATGTTTACAAAAGAGAAGATGCCACCATCCACATCCAAAGCTGGAGTGCATCAGAAGGTGATGTCGTTTTGGTGAGACAGCAAGGGCATAGTGCACTACAAGTTGCTGAAACGCCATTACTGTTCGCAACTATACATGTTTTGAATAAAGAATACATCCATCTTCGGCCAAAAGAAAGGGCGTAATTTTTATCATGACAACACTAGACTACACGTGGCAAGAAAAATGTCACATAAAAAAATGCAGAGCTAGGTTGGGAAACTTTACCCAAGTCAGCATATACTCCTCATACTGCATCATCTGATTTATCTGTTCAGGTTGTTGCAAAACTTTCTTGATGGAAATAAATATATAAATTATGAGGGTGTCAAAATGGCAGTGGAAGAATACTTTGCCTCCAAAACAGGTGACTGCTTTTCCAGTGGGTTAGATGAGTTGCCAAAATGTTGGCAAATAGTTGTAATTAACAAGCGATATATTTTAAATAAAAAGTGAATTTTTTTAAAATTTCTTCAAAAAAAAACAACAACCAAAACTTTGCCTTATACTTAATAAGATCCTAGATCCCATTTAAAATAATTATTGCGTACACCTCTACTTCAAACATATGTTTCCTGACGAAGATAAGCACCAAATGAATATTTCACTCTTAAAACATGCTCACTTTAATATATGAAGTTAAAAAAAAAATTCAGAGAATATAAGGTGTATGTTCCTGTTCTGAACTTAATCTGCCAGATAATCATTGGTGAAATGTGGACGAATCATAAGTCAAAAAGTACACACATGACTTCAATTACTAAAACAATCAGACCCTAAATTAAACTAAAAACTGTATGTGAAAGTTTATGACAGTAAAATGTTTTTGTAGATTAATTGAAAAACTAGCAAAATATTCCATCCAAAAACATTAAACGGATTTTTCAATACTGGTTTCTTCATAGTTTCAAAATTTTTGTGTGGGAACTCTGTCAAAATATACTATAATTAGATATATTTTTTGCCTAGTGTAACAAAAATTTAGTTTTTAAAAATGTTAATAAATAATACTGAAGATAACAAATACCTCTCAAGAATGACAAAAAGAACATTTCATTAACAGAAAATGTAAAAATATCAGGAAAATGACACATTTTACAAAAATATATTCTATGATTGTAAAATAAATGCAATTCATTGTCAATTGCAACGGATTTAATTACAAGTTCAAAATTCATATTGTTAAACAATTCCATCAAATAATTTATTCCACATCCAAATAATATTCTTATAGGCACCTCAAAACAAATCAGCGAAATAAAATCTTGAAACAAAATGTGAATCATATGATTTTTTTCAAGCTATATAAGAATAAACCTAAGCAATTCTAGAAATTTTTTTAGGTTGAACATGAAAATTATGAATGCTTGTTCGTTTGAAGATTATCATCTAAATGAAACTTGAAACATTCAAATAAGCCCCAATAAGCAATGCTGATTTAAGCTCATTTTGGACCCTGGACACAGATCTACAGGACCCCTTGGCACTGGCAGATCGAAATTTATAACCAAGAAATCTGGTTAAGTCCAGCTCTTATCTGGACCTCTGGGCACCCAATGGATAAACTGGTACTGCCAATAAATTTCTCCAGGAACACAGATGTGTTATTAATTACATTAAAAAAAGTGCGGTTTTCGTCTCTCTCCTAATAAGTTAAATAGCACACTGTAATTATTGGTGAAAAAAGTTATTTCACTGCCAATTCCTCCCAGCTATTTGGGTATATATTTAACTGTTAGAAACTATGTCATCATATCTGGCAAGACAGCCTCTTGTGGGCCAATACCTTCCCTTAAAGATTCCTCCAAAGTGACCTCGTGTTCACCTTCTTTCTCCAAGTTTTCTCGTTTATAATCCCAAAGTCTGATTCCACTGAGTCTGTCCATCTGAGCCTTGATCTTCCATGCATCCAAATCCCAGTGACTGAACTGCAGTATCTTTTTAAAACTATCATCTGGCATTCGAATTGTATTGGCCATTCAATTCATTCTATTTATATTTATGCATTTAATGTCAGATTGTTTATAAATTCTATATAATTCAAAAATGTATTTCCTTCTCCAGCTATTGTTTACGTTTACACCTCCAAGTATAGTTCGAAGTATTTTTCTCTCAAAAGATGCCATTTGATTTTCTTCCAGTTTTGTTATTGTCCAAGTCTCAGATGCGTAAGTCAGATTTGGTCTAATAAAAGTTTTGTAAATTAAAAACTTTATGTTTCTTGAAAGAAATTCAGATTTTAAAAACCTCTTCAGTCCATAAAAAGCATTATTTGCCAGTTATCATCGATTCTGGATTTTATGATATATTCTGTTATCAGAGGTAATAATTGATTATATGAAGGTAAAACTTTTAACTGTTTCAAATTTATATGAATGTATTTCAAGATAAGGATTTGGGATTCTGTTTTAAAAATAGCAGATGTTTAGTTTTTATTTTGTTTACAACAAAACCCATAGAAACTATGTATACATTAACTAGAATCATTAGTATTATCCTTTTTTTTTGGATAATGCATAGATTAATTCCTCAAATGGCAACAGAGAGAAAATATGTATTAAATTATATTATTAATTTTTTTTATCCCATTATTTTATAATTTCAATCTGAATATTAAGTCTTTGATGCTGTTTTAAAAATTAGTATACTTTTCACAGATAACATTAAAATCGGAAAAAATTTCTTAAAACTAGAATGTGTAATATACATATGCAATGGAAAATATTTAAAAATAAATTGTTCAGTTTAATTCTAAAAATGTGAGAAAAGTAAAAGAACTCGTTACCTAATTATTAACTCATTTAACATAGTACATTTGCCTTTACTTTTTTAAAAATATACGAAAAACAGACAACATTTTAAGTGTGAAAGTTAAATAAAAGAAATAATACTAAACTATAAAAAGAGATTTTTACAACACTGGATTCACTTTACTGATGTTCATAACATATAATGTAGAAAAAATTGTTTGAAACTAATCTTTAAACTTTTTAATATAAATTTTGGAAAATATTTGTTAAATCCATAGGATTACACATTTTTGCTGTTCTTCATGTAAGTTTAAAAATATATATATATACATATATGTATATTAATAAGTTCCAACAGCCTATTTGATGTTCATTGAATTCAGGTTTGTTATATTCCATGATGGGATACGGATTATATGTAAATCATTTGGGGAAGTTCACTAGAAACGTTTCAATTTGAAATTGTAAAACAAAAATAATTACGATTTTAATAGAAAATTCCTTACATCATAGGTTCAAGTTTGATACAACCAAGAGTAAGGTATTTCTTTGAATGCTACAAGTTACAGAAGGGGTGGCCAACTCGCGGCACGCATGCAACAGAGTAGCAGGGCTGAGTTGCAAGAGTGGCATACAAAGACTTATTGAAACATTAAGAAGGATAATAATGCTAATTTTTTTACTGTTTTATTGAAAGGTGGTTGTCTCCGACAAGACAAAACACCTAAATTTTTAATGCTTATATATAAACTATGAAAGAGAATTATAATGCAGATAACAATCCTTCATTGTTATGTGTGTTGGTTTTTCAAAGAAATCTAATCTTGAGAATATGGAATTTGAGGGAGAATGTTTTAAAAGATCTGGAAGAAAACAATGAACTGCCTGGTGAGGGTTTGCTTATCAAGAATGAAAATAGGCTTTGAGATTTAGCTTTTCTTACCGATATCTCCTTTTGTGAACACACTTTTGCTTTTTTTCTGTCTGAATTTAATAGAAAAAAAAAGAGAAACTGATGCACACCTAAAGCAACCCGATTCTGTTAGCATCTTCGAGAACTAATCCTAATGTAGATGACTAAGTAAAAAATCTACAAATTGAAAAACCACATTAAAAAAGTGTACCGACTGTTTAATAATTATTTAGAATTAAAAAATTTTCTGGTTACTCATTTTTATTTTATGCCTAACCTAAATGATTAAAACTCAAAAAAAAAATTAACAATAAAACTTAAGTTTGTATTTCTGTCTTATTTACTTGTATTATATTATTTTAAAATTTCCACTACTTAGACACACAAAATATGTGCCATTTTCATGAAAATTTCATAATAAGCCTAAAAGTAACATTTTTTCACATTTTTATTTGTTGGAAATGTTTGAAGTGACATGCATAATTATTTTTATCAGATAGTGGCACTTCCCCCAAAAAGGTTGGCCAACCCTGAGTTTTAGTATGTGTGTGTATATATATATATATCAAGATATATATATATGGCCCATATATTGAAACGTCTGCTATTTTTAGTCTAAAACCAGGTGTGTGAAAAAGTGTTAAATTGGTTTTGCAAATTCAAAAATAACTACAAATTTCTTTCAAATGCAAAAAACATGTATGTAGATTATAAAGTTCATTAATTTGCAAAAAATGCAATGAGCTTCAATAAGCTTTATAAATTATTTGTTTCTAAATTTATAATTTTTATGCTTCATTTAATTTAATAAATAAGGATGCAATTGTGATTTTGAAAATATTTTATATATTCATACCCTAAATTGAACTAAAAAGCATATTTTTGCTATATATCTTAAATTATACAGCTTTTTAAGCAGAGTTATTTGATCCCTTGAAGCAGAAATAGGTATATGAAATTATGGGATTAATGTTAACACTAAAAAACTACCATTTCCTTCAAGTGTTGCATACATGCAACAAAATACAGTCAAAAAGAAATTATTATACAAGACTCATCATGCATGTTCTAAAAAAGCGTTCACAAGCTTTGTGTCTATGTTTTTACATTTTACAATTAGTATACCAATTTGTAAAAGAGATTACTAAAACCATGTTTTTTTTTCAATAATTAATTTCAACAGATAAAACATGTTTAGTTCAACTTTTATGCGCATATTCCTGAATTCTATGCATGGGAGATGAACAGATATTTTTTTTTCTTGAATATGTAAGACCTATTACACAGCAGTGAATGATTCATGTAACACAGTTGAGCTGAAGCAATGTTAAAAGTAGCTCAGTTCTAGATTTTATCTTTACCAAAGAATTAAAGAGTTTGAATTGGAGGCAAGTCACTAACTAGAGAAAAACAACTTTGGATGCCTCAGCAAGAACAGATTGCCAGAAACAGAGGACAGAATTAACCATATTAAAATCTGAAATGAAGAAAATGTAAGACTTGCAATAGCCAGATGATCTACATATGCAAGAAATGTCATGTTTACCTTGATAATGGAATGCTTTCAAAATTTCATGAGTGATGACAAACATTGTTGATTATACAAAAAACTCACCAATGTTGTACATGAAGCAAAAAACGCAAATATATTTTTTAAGGGAGAGAGAGAGAGCTCTCCCAATTTTACATTAGCACTACATAATGTGTGGTGCAAATGACAACACATACTGCAAGTTTTTAATATATTCATAACATATTCCAAATATTTTAAAAAGAAGTTTTGTCTTTAAAGACAAAATACCATATTTTTTTCAAATGTTTGAAAGAAATAGGTTAAAGTATTGCATTTCAATTTCTTACATTAAAATATATTTCATATTTCAGTAATAAGCAATATGCACTCATTTCTCATAGTTAAGTTTGGATATGTAAAATTGGAAAGGAAATAAAGATTTTTCTAATGGGGGCTGCACAATGGATATTTTTAACCTATGCAGATTTAGTACATTCCCCAGGAACTGGTATCACTTATTAGTGCAGTACCATATAGGCAATACCAATTACTGCACATAATTTTGATGCCCAGTTACCTCCCCAGAGGGAGGCATCTGAGCTCTGATGAGAACCCACATTGCGATTTTTTAAATTTTGCAAAGAGCACCCAAGCCAAACAGACACTCTAGGGATCTTTTTAAATGCCATATAATCATATGCCATGGCCACTGTCGACTTTCTGCATCATGAAAATCCACCGACTCGGGCCGGGGTTGGCCTTGGGTGCAGAAGGCCAGCGTCAAAACAACAACGCCACCCAGCCAGCTAACAGGTGTCATTAACCTTTATTTGAACTTCTAATGAAGCTTCGTTCAAGCTTCTAAAGATTTCAGTGCTAGCTGAGCTTATTTTTATTAATTAATGATATTCGTATATAAAATTACAGTTGAAATATTAAAGCTACTTATGATAAGCAATTATACATTATATGTATATATATATATAGCTTCTACCCCTAATCAAGTAAATATTCTATACAAACTTAATTTTCTACAGACAAAGTTAACATTTTAGGGGATAAAGATAAATTTAACAAATGTCTAAAAATGCAAAAATTTATAATTTCAAAATCTGCATACAGTTTAGATGAATGCCACACAAAATGAGAGTATGAGTTGCCAATTTACCTTATGAATTTTGAGCTACAATCAAGGGGCAATAATGATTGATTTAACTTGTATTCTAAATTTTCAAACCATATCAAGTTAAGACTATTACGCATTAATCTTGGTATTCCGAAAAGCCTTTTTTAATGAAAGAATACCTTGATATTTTCAACTCCCTTTTAAACAACTACATTGAAGAAATACATTTCTATGCATCAGTTTCTACTAAATTTCAGCCATTTTAAAGTATTAATACAACTGCATTGATTCACAAATGTTAATTTCATAAAATGTTTTCAATACAATAGCTCTTCTTTAGATCGTAAATAACAATGCTATTTTTAACTTTAGCATGTGCACATGTTATTACATGAATCCATTCAATTAAAAAATTTATGAAGATTTAGAGAATTAAAATCTAGGGAATATTTCTAATGTAAGCTTACCCTCAATCCATAACAAGACAAAATGTATTTAAAACGATTTAGTATTCATAAATCTTTCATCTATTAACAACAGTTTTTACATACAAAAGAAACCACTTCAGATCAGCAAATAGATATTTAATTTCAAATCTAAAAACGAATATTAAAACAATAAATATTCCGAGTTATTTATATTGACCAATTAAAAGCTTCTTAATATAATTTCAAATTCAAAATGCAATGTTTCATGAATTTTTATTTAGAGTTCGTAGTAATTCACCCTTAGTAACTTACATTTGATAAAACAATAAAACTTTGGCAGAATGTATAATAAAGCACAGTTTAATATTACATAATTATTGCAAGATTTAATAATGAAAAAACCTCCATAAGCACAAAACACTTACTAGGATCAATATGCTTTTCCTTTTTCTTGATTTTCTTCCGACATTGGCGATTGTCCGTCTCACATAAATTCCTTTTAATTTTCTTTCGATTTCGACCATTGACTCTCTCGCGTAAATTATATGTGTCTGAGTCTTCATTGGCATTTTCAAGGTCAGGGGCAATGTTGGATTTAAATGCTCCCATATGCAGTCTGAAAAATATTTTACAAAGACAGTTCAATTTAAAACAATAAAAGAATTTTAAAAAAAATACATCTTTCATTATAACATATCATGGGTAAGATTGTAATATAACGTAAAAGTACATGAGTTTTTGTATTCACATATTTTTGCAATAATTAGCAAAGACTTACTTTGTAAAGAGCGCCTTACAACTTTTAAATTTATTACTACTCTGATACATTATTGATGTAGATAAAAAAAAAAAAGGTTGAATAAATTTTGTTATTTTTAAGAAAATTTACAGCCATGGGTGAAAAGAAATTCATCCCATGAAATTACTTTTATTTTTAAATGGTTTCCTCTTCAAAGGGAGCAGAAAAAGTGGCGTAATGGAGAACATTTGATTCCCCCAAGTTGGATTTTACAAAGGGTAGGTAATTCACGGCATTCAGGTTTTGGAGATGCCTAGAACCCTTCCTCCCCCCCAAAAAATGCAGGGGTGTATGTTATGCCACTGAGCAGAACAGTACTTAAAATCAGTTGTCAAAAAATGTATTGACAAAGATATTAACACTTATTAATATCTTTCGATATATTTTACATTTAATATCTTTGAATAACGCACATATTAAATCTTTCTTTCATTTAGAGTTGTGTGTTACCTTATTTCTTTACTTGAAGCCAACAATATGAGATAGGACACATAAAATCACAATGATTCAATACCAATTTCCTAAAACAAATTTCAAGTGAAATTCCTGAAACAGGATGTTCCAAGGAAAACAATTTAAGATACTTTTTTAAAAATATGAAACTGAAGATTCAAAACTTCAGAGGGGAATTTCTATATTTTAACAGCAAATGTACCAAATTTTTTTCTAAACTATAATTAAAAAAGGTATCTTTTCTATTGATTTTATTTTAAAATCTTATTTATTATTGAAAACAATTATAAAATCCCTGTGCACCACAAAGTATCACACGAAGCTCACAAAAGTATTAATCACATACAAAGAAAGAAAAAAATTGAGGTTATGAAGGATTACAAATATTTACAACAAGTTCACAGAACTTTTTAAAAGCACTTCTTTTGGAAATAAGTTGCAGAAGATTCGGAGGCCAATTAAAAATTAAGTTCCTTGAAAGCCAGTTTTAGGATATCTCGTTCTCTTTCAAACTTGGAACACAGAAACAGCACATGTTCTACATTTTTCTCGCCACCAATAGCACAATCACAGGAAGATGATAGAGCTAAATTAAATTTGTTCAAGTAGCTTTTAAAGTTACCATGACCAGTTAAGAGTGAGTGAATATTAATGTCGAACTGTTCAGCTACACAAGGGCTTTTGGTTACAGACCACCTAATTTTGAACCATGGTCAAGTGACATGGACGACACCTGAGCTGGCAGCCCCCTCTCCTAACTACCACATCAATTGGTGCATGTTTGAGCTCTCGACCCCTACACGGTGGGTCTTTAGTGGTACTGGGCTCAAACTCGTGACAAGCCAGCCACGATCCGATACCTTGAACACTCTGCTACTGCAGCCACATAACCAGTTAGAAATTGGATTATTTTGTAATTAGCATAAAAATAATTGCAGGACAGTCTCTTACTAATGGTTGGATAATTTCTTTAAGCTCCCTTTATTTAAAATGAGATATTCTTGATTCCAAAACTTCATTCTTTCTTTCATAGTCTTGTAAAATGATTAAGGAATATTATTGGCAATATCAATTTTACACTTGGTTGAGGTATTTGCAAGCCAATCGGGCCTCTCATTTCCAAGAACACCTGTGTGTCCACGAAGAAATGTAAAATCTATTGAGACATTTTTATCTTTTAAGCTGCTTTTGGATCGCGACGATTATGTTGTTAGATGAAGAAATACACTTAAGAGAATCCAAGGAAGAAGGAGTCTTTACAAGATAGTCTGATATGACACTATTCTGTTCAGTGATACATTTAATGGTAAAGTTTAAACATAAATTTCAGCTTCAAAAACTGCGCATTCATCACGAATTCTAAATTTAAGGTGTTCGGATTCGACACCACTAACGTACACAACAAAAGCAAAACGAACTATGACATCAGTATAGCAAATAACAGGGAAATCATCTGCGCTTTTGTCAGTAAGTTGAATAATATGGATGGTATACCTCTCTGAAGGATGAGGGAGAAAAATGGAGACAAAATACAATCATAATTAGAGATGGAAGAAGCACAGAGACTTTCCCTAAAAGCAATATTAATATGACTTATTATTAGCATCAAAAGATGAACATTGTAGTTTTAATGATTACTTTTCAAATGAACTACAAAATGTATACTATATTCATGTTTCCTTCATTGTTAAGATTCTTTTCTGAACAGTTTTACATCTATTATGGCACTTTTTTACATTTCATTTTACAAAGCTACAATTTGACATAAATTTCACTAATGTTGTTCGAGAACTACGAAATGAGCTATTAATTGACGAGATTTTTTAATCCATTTGACTACTCATTAATAATGCATTTTTAATTTTTACAAAATGCCCCGTTTCACTTGAATTCTTTTCTTCCAAATATATACAGTACTCACAAATACAAAAAGAACCAAGGTTAGTTAACACATTCAATTAAAAAAGTACCAGGGCACTGCCATGATTCAGCATAATTTTACTTGCCAATCTATTTAATAGTACATACTTTATATACATATATTTGCAAGGCTTTGTTTGCTTTATATACATATATTGCATTTCAAAAAAGATCACCCAAAAAGATTGATATGTTCTCTAATTTTTGCCATTTCATTATTAAAAAAAATTATTATAGATAATTTATATAGATTATATAAATTATTTATATTAGATTATCATATATATTTAGAAAAGTAACTGGTAACTCCAAAATCACTAATATTCAAAGAAATATGAAAGATGTAATGACATAAAAACTTCAAGAATAAATAATAGTACTTGGATATAAATTCTCAAATAAGTTTAATGATATATTACAATAAAAGATAAAAATTACAACTTAGAAGGCAATTTTGAAATACAGTAACACCTGATTTTGTGCGGTCCCTTTTCATGCAATTTTATTTTTGAATAATTTGTTTTGCGCAGTGCCTCTTTAAAGTTTTCTATCAAGACCCCTATACATTTGTCATAAATGGTCTCCTGAAAATGCACGTTCAATAGCTTTCTCTCACCCAGCTAGCAGCACATGTTTGAATGAAGACGAAACTGTCGATGACAGTGATATTAGCAATAATTTGATAGATTATGAAAACAGAAAAGAACTGGATTCTTTGAGAGCGGATATGATACACACAGGGATCCAACTTTCCAACAAATCAGAAAAGCATTTTTTAAAATCGATACCGATTCCGAAAGGAGTGTGAAATTTCAAAAAGAGCTCTGATCATGCATATCTGGTTTTCGTGACAGAAACAACTGACCAACCTCCATCGCAAAAATTTATCCTACTTAATGGTGCCAAAAAATAACTCAATTTGAAGTGCATTTTTGAGTAACGAAAGCGTTTTTTAACTACTTCATCACAAGAAGATGAGTGCTTTGGATTAAGACGAGCAGCAGTGAATTATGCATGTGCATTTTGAAAACTTCTCTATGTATACAATGAGAAATTACTTTTTAAAAATGTTTCTATGTGTAATTTTTTAATTTTGTTTAGAAGCACTTTCTCATGAATTTCTTAATTGAGGTATTTTCTAGGTGCAACTTTTTTATGAGGTCCTTCTCCATACCACAAAAACAATTTCTGTACTAAGCTGTTTGTTATATGTAAGTATTTATGGAATTTTTGAATATTTTTTTACAGTTCTTTTATGCGGTCCTTATCTACCGTACAAAAACAGGTTTTACTGTATAAAATACAACACATTATTTTACCTTTCACAAGATTGACATTCACACTGTGAATTCTTTTCATCAAAGAAGTTCATACCATAACTGCAAGTAATTTCGTCACCGACTTCAATGTTCCGAATAACTTGTATACGTACATTTTTTCCTGTTGCAACGAACTAAATAAGAAATTCAAATAAATACTCATTAAAACTTATCTGGATGTGATTCCCAAAAAGCTGACTTTAATTAATACATCTAATTCACAGGTCTCATTACATAACTGATAAATTTTTAATTAAAAGGAACCATACATATGGAGTACAGTGATGGCCAAAATTGTGGACACTTTTTTAAATTGTTATGTTTTTTAAGTTTGTATGCTTATAGAAAATTTTACGTTGCACAAAATGCTAAGTATTTTATGTCATTTTAAAGAGAATTTAATTCTAAATTCAATACAGAAAAGAAAATTAAAATATTTGCAACATAAAAAAGGTTATGCTGCAATAACTGCTGATATACGTTGGATACTATTGATAGCAATGAGTTGTCAGAGCTTAGTGAGGTTGCCTTTATTCTCTAGTACAGCTTCACATCGATTTACCGAGCTGAAAATAGTTTTAAGCTCATCCTTCATTATTACATGTCAGGAAACAATTATATCCTCAATTAGTTCCTTTTTATTTAATGGGTACCTCATTCGGACAACAGTTTTCAAACGGTGCCACAAGTTTTCGATAGGATCGAGGTCAGGACTGTTTCCTGGCCAGGACAACAACTCAATGATCTTAGAATGGTACCAGGCTTTCAATTATTTTAATGTGTGGCAAGGAGCAGAATCTTGCTGAAAAATAAATGAAGCATTGTTGGTTAATAGATCCCTGATGGAAGGTAGAAGCTTGGATTCTGAATGTCAATGTATTTTATGGCACTCAGTGTCCCATCGATGATACGAAGGCGACCAATACCATCTGCTGATATGCATGACTAAATGATAAAACTATGCGGCTACTTCAGTTGCTTGGATGCAGTCAGGATGTATCATTTCTGCTATTCTACGTCTTACATATTTTAGGCTATCACTACCGAATAACGATATTTTAGTTTCGTCCCTCTATATAACTTGTGACCAATAATCATTTGTCCAATTAATGTGTTTCATTGCCCACTGTAGTCCCTTTTAGTGCTGCTGTAAACTGAGATACGGCTTTTTTCGTGGAATTCTAACTTTTAATCTTACATCTGCTAATCTACTCCCGATTGTTTTTGGACAGAAACACCAGCACCTCTCAGATTACTTCTGATGGATGCCCATGAAATTCTTTTATCTCTGAAACATAGTATTTCTGTTCTTATGTCATTAACAGATGTACCACATCTTTTACGGCCTTTTCCTGCTTTTTTCAAAAATTAAATTTGTCTCATGACATCTTAAACAAAACTTTCAGTCTCCAGATGTAGTCACTGAACTACCCACCTGTTATATAATTTTAACAAAGGAAATACCACCTTCTCGTCCCACATGTGTTTAGTCTACTCTTTTATTTGAAGTCATTGCTTTTTGCCTAAGTATCATTGTTATCCTGGCCAGGAAACAGTCCTGACCTCAACCCTATCGAAAACTTGTGGCCCCAGTTGAAAACTCTTGTCCAAATGAAGTACCCATGAAATAAAAAAGAACTAATTGAAAGTATCATTGTTTCCTGGCATCATGTAATAACGAAGGAAGAGCTTAAAACTATTTTCAGTCCAATGAAACATCGATAAGAAGCTGTAATAAAAAAAGAAGGCAACCTCACTAAGCTCTGATTACTCACTGCTATTATCAGTATGTAATGTATATCGACAGTTATTGCAGCATAAATTTTTTTGCGTTGAAATATTTGAGTTTTTGTTTTTGTATTGAATTTAGAATCCCTTTAAAATGATATAAAATACTTAGTATTTTGTGCAACGTAAAATTTTCTACATAATTTTTAAAAAAATGTACACAATTTTGGCCGCCACTGTACACAGTTCAAAAGAGAAATATGAATATCTTAATATTGATTTTTCTCAAATAATTCTACATTTCTAGAATTTAAATGTATGAAAACTAATATTTTTTATGTGATAATATTTTTTCAAAAATATTTTATTTTATACAAGATAAGCAAAACTAGGCATAAGGGAATGGGCTGAGTTCTTTTTCTTTTTGATCACTATATGCTAAATAAGATGCATTATCCCAAGCCAAGTAAAAAGGTACAAATACTATTCAAATATAAGAATATTGTACACAATCCCATCACACTTGGTTATGAAAAATTGCTAATTTTTGTCAATTTTTACTATTATTTCACTTGCCAATGTCGTAATACTATAATTCTAAATGTGAAGCTTGGGATACAAGAAAAAAAACATTACCAGTTTATTCAAAATATTTGTGCAAAAAAATAATTTTTTTTTCTTTAAAGCAATATCCTGTAACTTCATTTGACTTAACATTTTTTCAACTTTATTAAGTAAAACTTTATAAATGGTAAACCTATTTTACAATTTGAACATTACATGTGTGGACCAATTATAAAGTAAAATTCATTAAATTAACCAATACTTTTAATCAAATAATATGTTTTAAAGTCAGACTTTTCAGAAAAAACTGAGTAATGATCTTTAACAATGAGCTATCCTGATAATGCCTTCTCTTGCTTCAGCACTCAACACTTCCCAAAATGTTTCTACATTATGTCTGAGACAGCATTTCACTGCTTAGATTTGATGTGGGAAAGCTTTGAAAATCTATCTGAAGTATTTATTGTACCGTAATTTTGGAGGTTGCTTTTGTTGCTCATTAAAAGGCTTCATAATGAATAATAATCAATGTTTTTTGGATGAGCAATGGTGCATCTGGTTTGAGATATAACGAACGGATGGGGGATTAAAACCTGTAAATTCAACATTTTTTCATACAAAAAAAAAAAAAAAACCAAGAAAGTTATAAAAAAAATTACGACTAATTTTTTTTGTTTGTTTCAAATGTACCTATTCAACTTTAATAAACAAACCTTAACAGGAAACATTTTTCCTTTTCCATTTTTTTTTCCAATTAAAAAAAAAAAGTCCCAGAAGAAGGATTTATGAGAAAATTTGTACATAATGGGGACTGAAAGCCAGGGTTTCACTAGTAGTTCAGATGTTTGTGGATGACCTCCTTATGCTCTATGTAATTAGTCATCGGTATGTGTTTCCTGCCAATGTTACTTGACACTGGATTTCAGTATTCCCATTATGCATGGCAATTTCTTAAAAATCTATCTTCAGAGAACATTTTTTTTCTAATAAAAGTGAAAAATGTTTTCCATTCAGGTTTGTTTATTAAAAAAGAAAAATTTGAAAAAAAAATATATGAAACACAATATACCTCCCCCATAACATAGATATGTTTGGTTTTATTTGAATGTGTTGTAAGAGTCAAACTACACAAATACTTTATTTTAAACACAACTTAATTGAAGGTATGTATGTACCAAAAATAACAGGTAAGTGGTTCCTTTAAATGAAATGTTTAATTTTGAAGATTTTCTAAACTTTTTTGCTCAAATTTAAGATAAATAAATAAAAAAAAACTATACAGTGTGATTCATTTTAGACATTTAATGTGCAAGAGAACTAGAAATAAACAAAGACTATCTAAAAATTGGGTTTCTCAACAATTTGAAAAGCACAATAACATTTAGTGTTACCAGCCAAAAGTCAGATCCATTATTAGAGTTCAAATGTAATAAAATCACATCAGTTTCTCTTTAATATGGTATTATAGTCTCTTTTAGCATGTCATACAAACACAAGCACAATTTTTCCACACTGTTATGCGAACCTGGTATAAATGAACTCTATTTTAGAAAGGGGCCGAGGGCTACTGCATTGCTGATTTGTTTTTTAAAAAATGTGTTCTGGGTTTTTGCACAAACAATAAATACTTAGATTTAACTTGCAGAAGAGAATTCTCCCCCCTCCCCCTTCGCATATACCCAAAACTTTAAATTTAGAACAACAGCGTTAAGACATTGGTAAGTGAAAAAAAATGATAAAAAATTGACAAAAATTTTCAATTTTTCAAAACTTAAAAGTGCGGTTGGAAGATATTTGAAAAATATTTGGGCTTTTTCTTTGCCAAGAGTAAGCCCTCTTTACTAGGACATAGCAATTGGAAAAGGAATTTTTTAACCTAGCCTAACATTTATACAAAATTTCATACAAGTACAACGAATTATAACGGCCTTAACACTTCACCTCTACTTTCTTATATATATTTTTAAAATATATATTTCTGATAATACAAGATGGCAATTTTGATTTTCACGAACTAAAAGGAAATGGAGAAAGGTGCAAAATCAAAGGCAGCTTTTAAATTCCATTATTCTTAAAAACAAACATTTCAAGAGTTATTCAGGTTTCTATATTTTGTAGCTTTCACAAGAATTCACACAAATGACTAATTTAAATCCAATGAAGGAAAACTAAAACTTCCCAGAAATATTGTGTTTAAAATCAACTTTCTTAAACTTATCTTGATAAGTTTTCATTCTAAATTGTATTCATAGCATCTTTTTAAAAGAAGCTTTACTTCTTGCTTAGTTATTAATAATCTAAGAATGGACACATAAGAGCAAAAGTTTAGCTCTTAAATCTGACGCAGCACATTAATATTTAATTTTGAGATCCAGAGATGTGTTACTTTTACTTTTTTTAGGGGTAATATTTGGACATTTCTTTTTAGACAATCCAAAACCAGCAATATCTGATGCCAAATACTTCATATGTATTTAATGTTATACCCCCATCTACCTGAGAAATTAACTAATTTTTATTCCTAATAACAATGACACACTATTATATATGAAATTAGGTTTTGATTTTAAATAAGTGTAAGTATATTTTACTCTTACAAAGTTACAAATTTGAATAATTAACGTAGCAACTAATTAATTGCTTCAAAGGACTCTAAAGGCATAGTTATGCTTAACAGGCAGCCCTATCTGTTGTCCCAGCTAATTTTAGTAGAATTAAGCTTTGAAACACAAACTATTCGGATCCAATATGCTACAACTAATCTGATTATGCATACAAACAAAAAAGAAAGTACATACAACTCTTCAGTCATTTAAGTAATTAATAATTCTAAAAATTCATTAGCAGAGTTTGTTAATATACTGGAATACATCTACATATTTATTAACCGACACAACCAAAAATAACGTTGAAAAATACTACCATTACTATTTCCCATTGTATGTGAACTACTTAATATACTAACCCATCTCTTTAATTAGTATATTTTTCTTGAATTTTTAACTTTAGATAAAGTGATGTTTCTCATGCCATTTATAGAGATGCCAAACATGAAATATACTAACCACTTTTATATAAATCGTATTTTCTTTAAACATTTTTCAAGACGTTATTTTATAGGATTTATAAGGGAATTCAGGCTGTATTCGTTACATTGCATACCACCTTCAATGTGTTCAGTTACCTTGTTTCTTTAAATAGGTAAGAACTCTATTTTCCCCCTTGCATTATTGCAGAATCATCTGACAAAAACGAAACTAAATGTCTCGAGGGTATGTCACATTTTTAAAATTCATCCAATATGTATTGGCCCTTGTAAGTCTCCAAGTATTTTCTTTGTTTCAATTCTTAATGAAATTTGGATTTGCAAGAAGGCCACTTCGAATTAACATTTTGCAGCGTCAAAATAAATGGCCGCAATGGGGTGTAATTCCTAGTTTGTATCATTACTGCCATCAGACTCTGAAGCAAAAGGACCCTGTTTCATGTATTGAATTTTTTACTGACTAGAAGCTAGTTCAACAATCACAAGATGTTTTAGTCTTGCATCCTTACTGAGAAGCAATATCAGGACTGAAAATATTTTCCAAGAAGAGGACTGGCATAAGCAGCTGCACAGTTAAAGGTACATTATGTTCTACAAGAAAAGACATAAGCAATACTTCAACCCTTATTACATTTGACTTAACATTGACCCTAAAAAAACTATCCAATTTTGAATAAATGCTACTTGATGTCTGTGTCTGACATGTGTTCTCCCTTCTAGGGATTCATTTGTAACATGGAATTCCTTTTTATTTCATTCTTTGTATGTTTGGAAGCATGTTTTGTCTTTGTTAAAGACAACGATGTAAACAGAACTGCCATATAAAGTGGAAACAATCATGTGCAAAGCAGAAAAGGAGCCGAGTTGTTAGAGGAAGGGGAAAAAAGGCTTTGCTTAGTCAAATATATGCAGGAGGAAGGACAAATTTCGATAAACTTTTAAAAAAATTTAAAGGAAATGAGCTCTACAGCTTTTGTCTACTTATTACCTGGTCGTTGTGATTATAAAACGAAAAAATAAGAACTGTTGAAAACAAAATCGTGGTGACTGAAGGAAATTTTGCAAAAATGCGCAAGAATAAATGACATAGGCGTAAAAGTAAAATTAAAGGCTAAAGAGCGTTAAAAGTAGCAGGTATATACATAGTATCTACAAGCAGGGGAAAAAAAATCCATTTTCTTCCCATTTGCCAATGCAAGGAAATGACACAATACAGTTTAATTTCAAATTATTAATGATATTTTTAGTTATAGATATATAATTCTAATGAGATTATGAAGCTCATTAACCCAATTGCAACGGGTTGCTTTTGTTCGCAACATCCCCTCCCGGAACGTGTAGGTAAGGATAGGAATTGTACTACAAGAAGGGGGTATGCATCGCTAAGCACCAATTTTAAAAAGTTTACGTCAAAGCGTCGCGATTTTTGATACCATTTTAGATTATTACAAAAGCTTTGGTAAATAACACGCAAGTATATTCATTCCCTGATAAATAAAGTGTTTCAACATACTGATCTGGAGTCGAGGCTTTTTCGAAGTGGAACGGAATTATGCTTAAAACCCTCAAGATTCTACGTAGAAGGGGAAAAAACAACCTGAAAACAAGCTACATTCTTTTACATTACTTATCCCCTACATGATTCTTGCTTCCATTATGAAATAAACACCAAAAATAAAGTACTACAATGGAATGAAGGTCAATACTCTCCAGTTTGCAAATATTCTACTGTCACAGAAATAAGACTATATATAGTGGCAAGAAAAAATACTTGTGTTTTACTTAAAAAATTATGTATGATAACTTGGCCATGAGAGGCGTTTGTGAGGAATGCATCTATGACTTGCCGGTTCTTAAAGGGATGATGAATAAAAGACACACACTACAAAAACTGTTGAAAAAATGCAGAAAATCAAAAATAATTAACTTAAATTACCTCACAGTTAGGAATGCAATCATGATTTATAAATGCAGCAGGACCAAGCCACAACTGAGAAAGACATTTACGATACGAATACATAACACTAAAGTCATTTATTCCAGGAATTAGGAGTCGATTTTCATCTTCTTCTGATAGTTGAGCAATGCAACCGACCAAACCCATTATTTTCTCTGATACATACCTAAAAAGGAAAATTCAAAGAAATATGAATTGATTAAAATAGAATGTAACATAAAATTTTTTTGACTTTTCAAACATATTTTTGTACAAATAAAAATTGAAATATTTTACATGAAACAACAGATAAAAAATTCGGTATAATAAAAAAGAATTTAAATACCCTTGACATATGGGGTAGAGTAAAATATCCAAACACCCTCATTTATATGAATACGTAAATTCCGACATACACTAGGAAGTTTAATTCTTTTGTAACTTAACAAAAAAAAAATATTTACAGTAAGTCAAGAAAGAAAAAGAATGTTAGCAAGATAAAAAGCAATGAAATTATTTAGAAATGATTCACATACAGTAGAACCTGTTTTAGTGAGGTCCATTTTTTTTTTATGAGATTTTATTTTTGTGCGACCGCATAAAAAAAATTTTCTGCAGTATTTTGTAGAATTGGCTTGTTATACGCAAGAATGCATGAAATGTTCGAATATTTTTTCGTGCGGTTATTTTTATGTGGTTTTTATCAACCGCACAAAAACAGGTTCAACTGTATACAACTTTTAACTTCACTAAAAGCTCTTAATCTACTTTAATTTTCAGAAGACCATATCAGTGTAAACACCACACTTTCAGAAAATCATACACATAAAATCAAATGAAAATTAATAAATTCCACAGAAGCATTGCACTAAGTTAGATTAAGAAGGCATAGCCCAAGATAACTCAATCGCAAAATCCTGACCTAGACATATCATTACATACAGCATATCAGTTAATAAAGATGTATAAAATTAAACACAAAAAAGAATTATAGATGAAAATATTGAACATATACTGAAATGAAAATTTTGGACTCGGTTGAAAACCTTATTGTAGTCGAAAAAAATGTTTTCAGAAAACTCTAGAAAGATCCAAGATGATTAGTTTTCAAAAAGTTAGAGAAGCTACAACTAGCTTGCATAAAGATGCAAAGAAGCAGCGAGTCAGTTGTGCATATTTAGATGACATTTTCTCTCTCACACACACAATATCCGCTTTTTAAAAAACTATCCAAAAAGTGCATATACTAAAGTTGAGGGATCTGATATTGTCGAAAGGCCAAGAACTCCAAAAATTTTGGAGTTTATTATTGCAATACAGGTGCAATTACAAATTCACACAATAACTACAACAGAGTTACAAAAAAGAAAGGGTAGGGAAATGATAGATCCCTCCAGATGCATCAAGGGATAGAGAATAGAGGCAATTCAAATTGATGTGAAAGATAAAGTACACAATTGCTTAAAGATCTACTATAGGTAGAACAAGATGCAGAAATCCCTTTAAGGAAGCTAATATAAATACAATTAAGTCCTCAGAAAAGAAGTGGGTGGTCTGCGCAGCAAAATCACCAAGGTCTTCCAAGCTTTTTACATTGGCATCCAAAAGAAATTTTTTAAATGTACAATAATGCCACAATAGTTTAAGTTCCAAATGCATAAGTCCCGCAGAAATTTCTTCAGAAATTACCAAAATCAAAATAAAACTCATAGAAGACATGAATTTTAAATTTGCTGTTTATACATTGAGAATAAATTATGAGCTCTCATTTTTGTATTACCTGTGACAGATGCGTCAGAAGATAAATCTTGAATTATGCACTCAATCCTTAGATGTAACCCGCCAAGTTAAATTAAAATCATGAGATGTGTATTCACACAGACACAATGTATAAATAATTTTAATGAAAAGTTTCTTTTGGGGTAGATAATGGAAATGCCTTTAATATGTGTTGGTATAAAGATTCTACTTTTGAATAATTAAATCATTAACCCTTTTACCACTTTGTTTCGAAATTCAAACAATAACAAATCACATTTTTCAAAAAGATAATGCATTTAAATCCTTTTTTCCTCTTATGTTTACAGCAACTCAGTTTTGAACAAAATTTTGACATGACTTACCATTTTTTAGTAGCACAGATCTTTGCACCTTTAAAGTTTTCAATTGAATAACGTGTACATGGAAGTATATGATACCCAGAATTGACATCAAAAACTCGGAAATAATTAAACACCTGAAAAAAATTTAGTATCCACAATTAAAAAGGGAAAACAATCTCTACTTTCTATCAAAGACAAAAAAATGTAAGATATGCATTCCCCTAAAATTTGTTTTATTTTACATATATCTAGAAGAAATTAATGGGTTATGCTCAGGAATAAAATCACTGGCACACCATGTTAAATCTATTGCATAGAATATAAGTACCATTCAATAAATTTTCACTTAAGAGAAAAAACATACAGGGGGTTTAAATTACATCACTATATGGTGCTGGGAACAGTGTGCAGCTCATCAAAATCTAGTTCTGAAAATAGGAAGTATGCTCAGTTTGTTAAAAAGTGGTAAGAACTAATCATACAGTTGATTTAAAACTTAGCAATACAGTTGAAAGAAAATCTAGGATAGGGTTTTCAAATATTTATGCATTCTGGTTCTGAATATTAAAAACACTTTATATACAAATCAGGGTGTATCACTGGATAAAACCAACTTTGTGCAAACCTGGGAAATTGTGCATCAGTTTTTATCAGGAACATTAATGTTACAAATTTCATCCGACACAGTCATTATTTAAAAAACAGGCTTTCCAAACATACACAATTCAGTATCATCCAAAACTAGTCCCAAAAAACTTTAAACATTGTTTAAGGTTCTACTGAAAGACAAGAAGAGAAGCACTTGGACATCAAACTTTAAACAAAGACCTTGCCTATTACAGTAAGAAAACAAGTTTCACAAAGACTTTGAAGAATAGAGGCAATCATCATAAGACCAACCCTGTACAGTTTATAAATCTTTGTGCTGTGCATGTCTAATCTTATTTACTTTCCAACACATAAGATAAACATATCAATTGTCCATTTATGTATGTTGTATTCAGTATGTGATAAGATGCTACAGCAGAAATACCAATGAATTAGTTTTTGTTAGCATGTGTTAATGATTAACTCTCATTGCCCACACTCTTTTGATGAAAAATTTTCCCTTTTTTATTCATTTACTGTTAGCCAAACATCACACTTGGGTCCTTATTTGAACAAATAATGTCTAATAAGAAGTCAAAGTATTTCATTCCTCCGTTAAATTGATAATCCGGTATTAACATGCTATTTTTCCAAATAGATAAAATGCATTGCAATGCCACGATTTCCACTGTAAAACATAAAAACACATACAAATATACAAATCCTAATGTGAACAATTGCTTGTTTTGTTGATAGAATTAAAAACTGTCAAATATCCAAAATAAAAGCATCAATAAAAAAAAGGGGGCTTACATGATTTTTAAACCTTTGTTTCCGTTCCTCTGTCCATGCATGAAAGCAGGAAATAACCCAGTCAATTGAGATCAGTTGACTATATGCTTTTTCATAATTCTGATGATTACCAAAAAAGTCGTTAACAATGTTCTTCAGAATATTTTCTTGAATTCCGTGTAACCGAAATCTGCAAATAATACATAAATTTATAAGTATTCACCGCTTAACATTTGTATCAGAAGTAGTCATTTTATAACATTATACACTTGAAAGGAATACAGCAAGATAATTAGTTCAATTTGCCTATTTGTCTGAGACACTTTTTTCTAGCTTTATTTTTTAATATTTTTAAATGAATAAGAAATATGGGGGATCAAGCATTTTAAACTAACAGCAGTCAAGTAAACCCTTTTTGCTAAATATTTATTTCATTTCAACTTTTACTTACAATAATGATCCTTCCTATCTCTGTTCTTTATTTCGGAAATTCTCCAACTGCAGTAAGTTAGACATAGTGTATACCAGTGTTTCTAAACGTGGAGCCTAGGCCCCACAAGAAGACAATTCAATTCATAAGGAGGGGAATTTAAAAAATAACTCATTTAGAGGGTAAATGATCAATTTATTAGCAAAAAAAGCCAATTATAAAAAAATATTTTTCACTACTTGTTTGTGTCATATCAAATTGTAATAAAGGTATTAAATATCTGTCCACATGACGATAAAATATTCTCTGCAAACACAAACGCGCTATTCGTTTTGAATGGTATGAAATAATTACATAATGCTGGGATCGAAGTTTCAGCAGTATTGTTCATTATCAATAGTTGGTGTTAATTTAAAATAAACGTCTATAAAATTGTTACAAAAGTCCCGTTGTTTAAAAAACTACACAAATAAATATTAGTGATATATGATTGGAAAGTAAATTCAGTTGGTAATTTTTATTAAATTTCATTTTTATAAGCATTTTCTCCAGAAACATTTTGTCGTATGAAAAAGTACTTTTTTGTTTGCATTTGGGTATTTAATATGCATTTTTAATCTACGTTTACTTCAGTTCATACAAAGTTCTTACTTTCCCCCTTTTAATCCATAAGTGGCATAAATAGGAAGAAAGTGCATCACTATTTGGAAGAATATTTAAAATTTGGTTTTGATACCCACTGATTACGATGAAAGTTTACCTTTTTGTCCTTTAAGCCAACAATGCTTCCCCAACGAATCAGTGAAACATGGTCGTCTTGAAGCGCATTTGAGGGCAAAACATAACGCTCATAATAATTCATATATATATATATATATATTTGAATTACTTTCAAACTTTAAAAACCAATTTTAAAAAGAGTAACATTAAAATCTGTTTATTGCTCGATAATGTAACTGCAAATCGAACTCTAGAGTACTCTCTTACTAGTTGAACTAGTTATATTTCGGTTCTCATTAAATCTAGAAAAAAGTCCTACTATACGGGAGAAATTAATCAAACCATCAAAATCAGTATTTCTTAAAATGGTTCTAAGAAAAGATGACAAAAACGTGGAAGCTATGCCACAAAGTAACAGTACTGTTAGCAAAAGTGAGCCCGGGTTATTCAGAGAACGGAAGTTAGCAGAGTGAAATGAAACTTGCTGAAAACAAGTCAATTTTCGGTAAAATTGGATGAATCAACATTGAAAGACAGTGACTGGAACTCGACATAAAATATCTTTGCAATAAGCATCAAGCACAAGGATCACACATCTCACTAATTTTTTATTTCAGTTTTCCATTCTTAGTTTTAAAAATTTACTTACTGTAATGTAGAGAATAATTGAATCTGAAGAATATAAAACCAAGAAAGGGTTTGGTTAAGGCAAAGTCAATGTTGAACCTAAGTCGTTACAAAAGAAACCACAACAAACACATCAATTTGGCACTGAAAATACACGGTATATGTAGCTTTAATAGAAGAGTTTCCCTTAACACATGAAGTCCATTTAACATAATAAGGGGGGGGGGGAATGAACACTTCATACTTGAGAAATTTAAAACGAAATGAGTAATGCATTTAAAAATTATGTTGTGTTCTATGTGACAAAAAAAAATATATATCCTCCGTGGACCAACAAATAAAGAAATGCAACCTCTTTGAGGCTATGGCATCCCTTTTTCCCCATGGGTCCGAATCTGGATTTTGCGCAAGGGGCTAGCTACTGTGTACGGGGCAGTCGGCAAGTCACGCTCTGATTATGTCCGGGAGCATGATGAAAAATATACTACGAAGACACTCAGTATTTTACAGCTATATAAAAATGGTACATAGAAGAAAGAGCTTTGACTTCTCCATTAGAAGAACGGTGTATATATTGCTTGTCTTCAAGAGACAAAACTAAAAAAAATATTAGTCTTAATATTAAGAATTATACTACCTTAAGGAAAGACAGGATTGATAGGGCAGGACTTGCTTTCTTTATTAGAAATGATATGAAATACAGGGAGATCAGTATTAATGAATCAGGAAGCATGGAAATTCTGGCAGCAGAGATTTTTCTTCCAAGATATACTTTCATCCTGAAAATGTCTATCATCCGGATAACTCTTACATTGACACAGATGCACTCTATGGGATTCCCCACATTTCCTCCGACTTCATCATGTTGGGCGATCTAAATGCCAAAAGTGCGACTTTGTGCTCGCTTTACTCGGATAACAAGGGAATACACGAGGAAAATCAGTTGATGGATTTAAACTTAACCACATTAAATAATGGGTAATATACTTATCGATAGAGAACAAAAGGCACACAATCTGCCCTTGACCTTACAGCCATCAGCTATCATATAAACAACTGTTGTACATAGAAAATCAATAATACAATGAGTGATCATAGACCAATTGTCACATTACCTTTCAGGTTGAAACTCCTGTCTAAGTAAAAAAAAAAAAAGATCTTGGAATTTTCGGAAAGCTGATTGGGCGGGTTTTACTAAACATCTCGAGAGTGTTTTCAAATGTACGGCTGCAACTAAAGAACTCAAAGAATTGTTAAGAAACTTCACACATAATGCCAATGCTCTTTATACCAAAAGGCAACATTGGGTTTCTTAATGGAAGGACCATGATATTGCTTCTTTTAATTAAAGAGAGATCTATTGAATGAAAAACTTAAAACTAACAATATGGAAAAAATTAGAAAATTGCTAGCAGAGGCAACGACTAGAGTGGAAGATTGGATAGCTGTAAATAAATCAAAATGGGCTTTCAGTGAAATTCCTGATCCAAGAAGGGAAGTTCTGGGAAATACCCAAATTATTAAACACCTCATTTATATCTATTGCTACTCAGGCTGCAAACATTCCAAATGTAAGGCATTTTTGAACATCAATGGAAAAAGTAGCTAACGAACTGGCTTTGTATCTTTCAAATGTCAGGAAAACAAAATGTCAGACGATAGATAAGAAAATAAAACACTCTGTCAACAACTTACTCCATAATGCAAGAGACTAAGTTTAATGATTCGTTTTCAATGAATATCACAATGGCAGATCTGGATAGTGCCATAAAATTCATTAATAGAAATAAATCACTGAGTATTGATCTGATTTTGGGGGAAATGATAACACATTTTAGGTGTAAAAAGGCAAAATCAACCCTACTACCCATTTTTAACATTTCATGGAACTCTGGAAAATTATCAATCACATGAAAACTTCCATTATAGTACCTATACTCAAACTAAACAAACGTGGTACAGAGTGTAAGAATTACAGACCAATTGCCCTTACCAGCACTCTACAAAGTGACGGAATGCATTATACATTCCAGAATAATGAAGTTCCTAATGAAAAAAAAGTGATACATTTTTATCAGACAGCTTACAGAAAACAACATTTTACAGAGGATAAATTGTTTTATTTTTGTCAATCAGTAATGGATGGTTTTCAAGAATGGATTGCTAAAGACTACTGCTGTTGTGGAATATGCTTCTTCCATCTGGGCACATGCTTCTAAGACTACACTAGAGAAACTAGACTGTGTTCAGGCAAGAGTTGCAAAAGTCATTGCTGGGGATGTGTCCTCTGTTAACAACTTAAAGGTCGTAAAAGAGTGTGGCCTTGATATAGTCTTGAGAAAAAATCTATAACTTCATCAAATTCACAAATAGGGATAGAAGTCATAAATCTGAACATATTACTAGAAGTACCTTTGAAAATTGTGATTGCAACACAAGATTAAAAAGATATATGCAATTTGATAGTGAAATTAGAATACCCCTTGGCCTTGAACACAAATTTTCTATTTATCAGGATCCTCTTTTCTCTGTTGGGCTTCCTAAGAACGCCACAATTGTAACAAGTCTATTAGAGCCATGTACTAATAGTGAGTCCACTAATGTCATTAATGTCTAAAGGGCTAAGACTCTGTCAAGTATCAGAAAGATTATTTTGTGTTTGCCTATATAGACGATTCTTCTGATAAAACATTCTCTAATGGAGGTTCAGGAGTATTTATGACCACTCCAACCGAGTTATTGGTGCTGCTGCCAATGCCTCTTGCTTCACTTGTGAACTTTGGGTGATAATTGAGGTTATTGATTTATATGAGACTCCCTATTGTAGAACAGGTTAAAGGTCCCGTCATTTTTTGTGACTCCAAAGCAGCCCTCCAAGCAATTCTAAATAGAGGCTCAAGGATTACTGAAGAGATTTACTTTGGCCTGATTAGATTACATGACTTAAATAATGTCTGCTTTCTGCAGTGGTTGCCTGCAGATGTTGACATTACAGGCAATGAAAATGTGGTTATATAAAGTGGCAAAAGAGGCTAGAAATCTGAATAATGACAACATTGTCAATGTTACCTTATTAGATGCAAATTTCAAATTCAGAGAAGTCAATTCCTTTAAGGCATCAACTCTTTACTATAAGTGTGGAGACTGCCTTATTACAAAGACCATAGCTGGGCTAAGAACAGGACATTACAGAGGAATGAAAATTAACAGAGATGATAGAAGAACTTGCATTGTTATTCACCAAAGGACTCATTTCCTGTTAAGGAGCTGGTGACGTCTCAACCATCAAGTAGTTTCGTGTAGGAAAGTATCCCAGACCTGACACTACAACGCCCATGTTCTAAGGTAAGTCAACCTTTGACCTCCCTTGATCCAGCCGACAGTGAGGTGGCCGGGCCAGTTCCTACGCAAACCACCGGCTTTAAAAAAGGTCCACTGCATGAGGGGTACTTGCACCAATAGTGGAATAGTTATCACGGCTACGTCCAAACAGAAGTGATTCTACATTACGAGTCACTTTTGTGGGCATGATATTCCACCTTTAAAGAGACACCTAAAGGTGAAGCCTACAGACTATTGATACAATAAAAAGGTTTACAGTTGCTAGACATTTTCTACAAGCTTCAACATACTACGACACTTCAGCACACTCCAATGGACTCTCTCACATTTACTGTGATGTATCAAGGCTCACAGCTATGAGCATACCAATGTCATCACAACGTAGCCTTTCTCAAGAGAGCTCCTGCCTTAGCCAAACCATAGCAGTGGTGACCTACTTCGCAGCAGTTCTATTAAAGATACATTAATGCTCTTTTTTTTTAGCTTGAATCTTTTGGCATAAAAGACGACACTTGCTAAAGCGAAGATGACCAAGCTATGAATGCTTTAAAAGAAACCGTATGTTGTAAAAACAATCAATATATAGTAGAATCACCTTTTCGTAAACATTGGAATGAGCTGTCAGATAACTTTTCTGAGGCAAAAAGTTTATATAGTTTAAGGCGAAAGTTACAAAGAGATAAAACATTTTACACACAACAAAAAGAAACGATTCAAGTAATCTTGAATCGAGGAATAGAAGTAAAGGTCGAAAATACAGAGACAAATGTACACAAACTAATGTATTAGTTATTGTACCAAGCAATAAAATGAGTGTTGTGTTACTATTTGCTCCTGTATTGTTTTTAAAGTTGCTTCACAGTAAGCTAATTAACTGTCACTGAACGATTGCTTGAGGCCTGGTCCTAATTCGAATCCTAACCTTTTAGATGTGTCAATCTGAATATCTGATATTCGTCAGGCGTTTCCTCAAATATACTTGGCAGACAAACAAAAACTTTGTATGATTATTGTGAACAGATAGCAATCCACGTGTTGATAAAAAGCCCACACTACAAGCTTATAATATCATAAGGCTGATATTTAGTGTTAATGCTAGCCCATCTCTACAAGCAGCTACAGTTAACCCTTTCGTGGGAATATTGAGATTACTTCCCATCTATATCTACACGATCCTACTAAACTTCATAAACAGCAAAATTCAAACAATTAAGAATATGACTGGAGGAGGCCTGATCAGCCTTGCACCTATGAGACTCTGGAAAGACTTTCCAGCCCTGTTGAAAAGCGAGATACGTGTTCACTAAAAAAGCATGATAGATCTGTCTGCTGATTGATAGGAATATTGAGCTGGTGACACCAACAAGGTCTTTTCCCAAAATACTAAGGGTGAGCAGTGGGTATTATTGAAATCTTATGTTATTTATGGATATTTTGGTCTTATGGATCTGGGATAAGAATCGACAACAACACAAAATACACCTGTGGAAAGCGTAAAAGCCATTATGATATACTGGCCTTGCTTTTTTAACAATGAGAAGACTAATTCCAATACTAATCTTTTATTTTCTTATTGACTTTGCCATCATAAATAGTTTCATACTGAGGCAAGTGAACAAAAGAAACAGAAGTTTAGACCAGCTAACATTCCGTATAACATTATCTTGTCAGCTAATAGACAGATATTCCTCAAGAAAAAGGAAAGGACCTACTGTTAGTTTCCAAGCCAAGAAGTGTGTGTAGTTCCAGATGATAAGTGCTTAGCCAGTGTGAGAAATCATATACCAATCATTCCAAACATAGACAATGTAGGAAATGTAGCACAAAGGGACAAGAAAAAAGGACCCACTTCATGTGTGCACAATGTGATGTCCCCTTGTGCATTGCAACACACTTCTCATCGCAAATAATCATTATTACATTTAATTTTCTTTATGACGATGAATGGTTCCTTGGGAAGTATTCTTTTCACCCCTAAAATTTAAATAAAGACAAAATTTGGCAAAATAAAATATATTTCCTTAAATGCTAGTGTTTAATTGTTAAGAAAACTTAAAAAAGTGTGAGAAACAAAAGAAATAAATAGCCAATGAAAGGGTTAAACATCACATCGAAAAATATAGCAAAAGTCATCCCATAACTGTGCAACATCTAGATTCTTTAAGTTCAGTTGCTGTATTCATAGCAATACATCTCTGCACCAATTTCGTTGTAATAAACTAAATATTCACCCTTTTTATAGATTTTGTGTTTGCAACTTTAATTTTGAACTAAGAAACAAGAGGTTCAGAAAGTTGGATTATTGCTTCAAACTAGTACCATTTAAACTGTAAACTTGTAACTGAATGACTAAAACATAGGACAATCAATTATCAGGCTCAGTTTGTATTCAGATTCACTTCTGGGATTATTTAAATTAAAACTTTTTTTACTAAATACAATTACTTTAATATACTCGATGCTCCACGAATTTTTCCACTGTCTATTAATGATTATATAAACTAAAATAATTTATAATCAATCATTTACCCATAGCATCCTACAAAAATAAATTATTACAACAGTTACAAATTAATTTGACAGATTTATTAATCATACTTTTTTAATGAACATGCCACTGGATGATAGATGCCACAGAAAAAGAATACAACTTTGATCCAGAATTACTGTGGCTTTCACAAAATCATAACATAAGTAAAACTGATTACTGGCTATATTAATAGTTTAACATTGTACTTAAGAGTATTTGTATAATATACATTCATGTCCATAAATTAAGGATAATTCAGAATCACACAGAAATTGAACTCTAAAATAAAAATTTCCCCTGTAGAATTATCACACACATCTTGAAGAAGAATATGCAAATTACAGGAAACCACCAGATGGCGCAGATAGTACGTCACAATGACGAGAGTGTAAGAGAGGGGTATATAAGGAATGGTGGCAAAGTAAAATTGTTCACAAGCGCTTTAGAAGCCTTTCAGTGCAATAACCGCATAGTTATGGCACAAAGGAAGCATTTTGATGATTTTTTACATGGTAGAGTTATTGAACGACTGGAATGTGTGAACGTACCCAGCTGGAAGTGTCCGAGGAACTTGGAATCACCCTGAGTGTCATCTCCAGGCTTTGGCAATGATTCCAAGATGATGGTAATGTGAGTAGATGTTACAGCACAGGTTGCCCCTGAGTTACAACGCTGAATGAGGACCGGTATATATTTGGCAGTTACTGCCAAAAGAAACAGACGGAGCACAGCATCAGACCTGTCTCGTCAGCTCTCTTCAGCTACCGGTACGACAGTTTCAAGGCAGACCGTGTACAGACGCTTAGGGCACATTGGTCTATATGCTCGTAGGCCTGTCACATGTGTTCCACTTACCGCAACTCACTTCACCTACGATTAACCTGGAGTAGAGAGCATTCATTGTGGACACCACAACAGTGGTCTTGTGTGATGTTTTCCGACGAATCCAGGTTTAGTTTGCAGTCTGATTCTCAGCGGCCTTTAATATGGAGAGCGCCAGGTACCTGTTAACACCAAGAGAATACCATTAAACGACACCATTACGGTGGTGCAGGTTGATTGATTGATTGAATATTAATGTCGCACTGTTCAGCTACACGAGGGCTTTTGGCGATGGACCACGTAATTTTGAACCATGGTCAAGTGACGTGGACGACACCCGAGCTGGAACCCCCTCTCCTAACTACCACACCACACCAACGGGAGGACGTTTCAGCTCTCGACAGATTTAACGTGCATCGCACGGTGGTGCAGGAGGGCTCGTTTGGAGAGGAATTATTCTTGGTTCCAGAACTGACCTGCATTTTCAGAGTGTAACGATGACAAGCCACATCTATCGGGATGTCATTCTGGAACAACATGTACATTTGTTTCGGGGTGCCATGGGTGCTGAATTTCTGTTTATGGATGACAACGCCCATCCTCACCGTGCAAACATTGTAGACGAATGCCTTCAATCGGAGGTTATCACCCGTATGGATTGGCCAGCATTGGCATTGCTTGATGAGTGGTGTAACATTCCCCAAGATCATGTTGATAATTTGATACTCAGCATGCCTAGGCATTGTAAGGCCTATAATGCATCGTTCGGGAGACATACTCCATATTAACCATCATACTAACCATGTTATACTGCTTTTTCTAAATAGGTTCTTTTTTGAAATTTGCTCCAGGGAGTAAAAATCGCAATTTTTATTAATTATGTCAAACATATAGCATCTTTTTTGCTCTTTACCTTTTGTTTAATAAATAGACTTTACAAATAAGTCAAATTTGTTTTGCTTCTGTCTCTTTCTTTGCCTGAACTTCATTATCCTTAATTTATGGACATGAGTGTAGTATTGGCACAAAGCAGAATATTATGAGGCATTTCCAGTCTTAAAAACTTTTTCCTAATTGAAAACATGAAGAAACTCAATGCTTATTATTCTTCATTAAAAACATTTCAATAAATATTCTACATTTATTTTGAACAACTAGATTTTAGTTTGTCTGTAAACAAGAACTCTCTTCAACAGAAGATTTGATAGAAATTTACAAAAAAGATGCTTTGAACTCAGCCAAGAATTGACACTTGTAGACTCTCAAGCTTAAAGTTTTACTAACAGTGAAAGTGCTTGAAACAGGTCCAGAAATTTTTGGAATACTTTCCATACGTCATCGTTTCATGACGTCATCTGCACTGGCACCCCTTTTCCAAACTTCAATATTATGCCAATGGGAGAACTTTAAGACTCAACAGATTTAACACGTATCTGCCCCTCCACATGGCAGGTCTTCAGTGGCACCTGGGCTCAAACTCATGACAGATTTGTGATCATAACCAGTAGGCTACAGATGTTTTCTCAGAAATTTATTTTCAATTCTGGGCTGTGTTCTATACACCAGAAAATACGTAAATCATTTTTAAAAAAAAGATAAATACATTTATGAATTTAAATGCAAATTCTGGATCCAAGTAAAAAGAGTAGTTCATAGTTTTACAATTTGACAAAATTTATTCAAAACAAATAACATTTTAAAAAAAGAATGTAGCTTTAAAGAAAAGCAATAATCCCTCATATTTGTTATTACCTGTTATGTTGCAAGCAGTATTTGACTGAAATCAAGTTGTGATATTTCAATTAATCTGATTAAAATAACAATCTAAATTTTTCATAGAACACGTGAAGAAAATTGCATACCTTGGATTCATCTTGTGGGTTTGAAAACCTAAATAAGGGTCTAAAATTAAGGTGGTAGCCAAATCATCATGATAACATAATTCTTTAGTGCGGATGAATGCTGTAATTTTTTGATGCTTCATGCTTCTCTTGTTTGCAGACTAAGAGAAAAAGAAAGTCAATACATTCATTAAAAAAATTCATTTTTTTTATTTCATTGATTATTTTCCCTTTCTTTACAAACACTATAAGGAATATTCTATAATTTTATGCCAATAAAACAGAATAAAATAAACAGATATTAGAAGATAAATTGATTTTAAATTAACAGTGCATAATGCTCTATTTAATTTTATATAGCATTTGCATGACAATAATGACACCAAAATTTATTCACTAGTTAGTTTTCAAGCTTAAGTCCAACTTGAACTTTCAAATGAATAGTTTAATATAACATTTTGAAGATAGAAACATGTGGATTTCAGTCATATTTTTACACCTTAATCTCCTTTAATGTGTTAATTTTTAATTTATTACTATATTTTCATTTTTTAAACTGTATTTTACAAAAAAATGTGGAAATTCTGGCCAATACTTTTCATATTGCGTACATTCAGTGTGCTAACATAAGCAAGAATTTTTTTTTCCATAAATATTTGATGGAATCGGGAGGATTTAAAACTTCGAAACTGTATTTTACCAAAAATGAAGCACACCAGCCTAACCAACAGAGCACTACAAAAACAAATAATGCTATCATTTCTAAAATGCAATTAACAATAATTATTCAATTTTAATGGAACATTTCCTTAATACAAAAATATTCTGATGTCTATGTGTACTTCAAATAAAAAAAGGAGTCTTTCTTAGTGTTCCTTAAACTTATATTTACACTTTTAATAAGATCTTGGAAGGTTAAAAAGACACTTTTAGGGAATTTATCTCTAATTAACATAGTTAAAATTTTCAGAATAAAATATTATACACATATAAACTACATTGAAACTATATATGAACTTCAATCACAAAAATTTTAAAATTCAGATGAAAAATCTACAATTTTCTGTAAAGGTTTCAGGACAGAACAGCAATGATTTTGTCTACCACCTCTAATGGCCCAGAAAGAGAAATCTGAGCAAGATTTCATTTGAAAATGGCACTTAACTTCCAATGATGCCCAGTCATTTCGTTTTCAAAACATCATAGAAATTATTATGCAAGCTATTAGCATTTTTAAATGTAATGTCTCTCATTTGATATATTTCTTAATGTAGAATAAAATTCATTAAAACCCCTGCAGATATTTAAAACACAAATTATATATCTAGCAAAGTTTTTTATCATGTAACTCAGATATTGAAATCTTGTAAAAATGTATGGCTCTAAACTGTATGTTAGAAAAAAATTAAACAAATTTCTACATTGACTTTATAATAATACCGAGCTAACATACATATACGACAGAATTTTAGAACTGAAACTGGTCAGCATATAGAACAAGGTCTATTGTAATGTTTCAGGTATGCATTTACACTCCAGAACATAAAACAACCCCAACAGTAATCTATATTATGGTACAATATGAAAATAACATCAATAATAAGTAATAATGCACTTTCTTCATTCACAAGTTTTGAGAATTGCATAAAGTTCCTCAACATTTGGTAATTGTATTATGATAAACTGCTTACCCCCCATGATCCCTCATAGTTTTTTTGTGGGGTTCAAGTTTGATAAGTGAGAAGACCATGGCAGAAGAGCAATATTCTGTTGTGAAAATCCTGGTTTATTTTTGCTATGATGCTTGGATTACAGCATTATCCTATTGAAAAGTTTGCCATATACTTACCACGTTAACCTTTAATGACATTAACATATGATACAGAATTTATTTTTGTGTGTATAAAGTCAAAATTTGTCTTTTCTTGAGCAGAAAATCCACCCCACACCATGACTGAGCCTCCAATCACTTGATGCCTCATTTGGATACCTGGAACTGTTCTTATATTATGCCAGTGGTATATATATAATGAACCTATCTGGTCTACCCCAGATTAAATCTTTGTCCGAAAAAAGTACACAAGATAGTTCGTTTGGCAAAACTAAAACATTGCTTTATGTCTCTGAAAGAGGAGAGAGGTCTGTTCTTAAAAGATTCACATACAAAATATTTGAACCTTTATGAAATACTCTATAGATATTGTCCCCCTCAAACAATAGAGCTTCAAAGTGCCCCTGATACCTTCAGTTGACATCCTTCATCAAGCTGCCAAAGGTATCACATGTCATTTTGTTCTCAATGGCAAACATTGAGAGATACTTGTTTTTCTTTACATTAGATTCTGTAAAAAAGAAGTTTTATTGCGAGTACGAGGATCGCTGCATACCACGCTCACATAAATTTGTGATGCAACACTTGTGCACAGTGACATAGCTGTATGACACCATCGGTTGTTTTTTAGATTTAAAGAGTAGAGGACACAAGCAAAGTGTGGTAGCTTGTATTGTTTCTTTTTCTTTAATATGTTATACTGGTTAGTCATCTGAATTATTTCCAACAGCACTCAACACTTTGTAGATGTAGTCTATGGAAATTATAACTGTTTTGTTCACAACAGAACCAATGATGCCTCTCAGTAAAACAAGAGGAACAAATTTAGAGCACACAATTACTTTCAAAATGCAATTATCTTAAGGGCCAGTTCCATGAAGACTCCAAATTTTGTGCATTTTATTTTCTTTGAACTACAAGCCTCTGCAGATTTTGCAAGCATTACTGAAGCTTTGAAACCATTCAGCAGTTTAGTTTACCAAGATGTGACACAATGAATGCGTATAGGTACTTATTTGCATTCGTAGCCTACTTTAAAGGAAAGACCCATATTATGTTTAAGTCCATAGCTAAAGTATTAAATTACTTTTGAAGTTAAATTAATCGTTATGGCTTTTAATCATTACAATGATTAATATAGTTAATTGAATTTTTATGCTAAATTTGTACTTGACCACAATACTTCCTATTGTTTAAGAAGTATTTATGTGGTCTAACAATTATGTTCAGGAGTGTTTTGTACTTGTATACTTAGCTTAAGAGAATAAACGAAATTGTAGAATTGAAACATTTATCCTAAATCGACACACTTCTCTCTCAGTCAATTAAGGGAAGAAAAATGGGAATCAATTTTGATCTTTCTTACTTTTATTACAAGTGTAAGTGGGAAAAGCCTTATTAAAACTGAAGATATATCACATAACACTTGACTTTCTTAAAAAGCAATATTCAATTATAATTTCATATCTCAATTTAAAAGCTGATTACTTTTCTTGAAAAAGGATATATTCAACTTGTGATGAAAAACAGGATCATCTAATCAATAAACCCAATACAATATATATTAATAAAATAATACACAAAAGTTAATAAAAGAAGAAAATAATGCAATTAAGAGCAGATTTGATATCCTTTAAGTTTTTGATGCGTGAGTGAGTGAAGATTAACGTCGCACTGATCAGCTGCACGAGGGCTTTTGGCGACGGACCACGTAATTTTGAACCATGGTCAAGTGACGTGGACGACACCTGAGCTGGCACCCCCTCTCCTAACTACCACACCACACCAACGGGAGGGACGTTTCAGCTCTCGACAGATTTAGCGTGCATCGCTGCCCTACACGACGGGTCTTTAGTGGTACTGGGCTCAAACTCGTGACAAAGCCAGCCACGATCCGATGCCTATACCACTCGGCTACCGCGGCCACTAAATTTTTGATGCAGAGAAGATTGGTCAAAACTAATGCAGATGTCTATATAAAGAGGTTAGCCTCTCATTGAATATAACACAGTGCACATTTAGATAATGAAATTAAGTCAACTTAAAGAAACATTCAGTGAAGTATGCAACTGCTTATATGATTTTTTTTACATAAAACAAATTAATAAGATGCCATTTCAGTTACACATGCCTTAGTAACTTTTACAGTTAAAAATGTTAGATGTCACACTTAGGGTTTCTTTCCCTAGAACCTGTCAAATCATAAGATTATCATACTTTTTGTATTACGGAGTTGAAATAATCTCAGGTTACTAGTTTCGACCTCTGATATAAATTTTAGCTGATAGCATGGCTGCAATTTGCGATCGTTTACCCAAAATTCCTTTGAAAGAGAAATGTCTCCCAGCGGTGAGGTAAGAGTGTAATAAGAGATGCAGAGTTGGGGAGAATTTCTACAGCTTGTTGTAAGAAATAGTCGTATTTGTCTTGATCAGTTCCTTTCTGTCGAACACCGCTTTGCTAACTAAAAGTATCTTAGTTTTCAAAGGAACATCATTTTATAGGCTACCAGCACAACTATTTCGATAAATTATGATACTTGATTTACGCTGATAACCTAAGTACTTACACTAAAAACTGCTAATTATTTAATTTGTTGTTAAAATTTTTTTTTCAGATACTTGTCTTCATTATAAACTATTTACCGTATTTTCCTGTATATAATCCGCAGCGGCGTATTATCCGCAGAGCCCTTTTTTTCGAGTAAAAAAAAAAAAACATCGTATAATCCGCGGCAGTTTTGGCGGCGAATAATCTTGCTCCTTGAACGTCGACGGTCTGGTTGGTGGAATATCAAATGATAATGGAACTTCGTCCATATTAAAAATCAAATCCTCTGTAAAATTATTTTCAACAATAATTTGCTTGCAAAATGTCAAAAAGTCGTCCAATTGTTTTTCCCAGTCATCAGGTAATTTCTGTCCGACCGTTGAACGACCATTTCGCGTGCAATAACTCGGGCTTTCATTCTGATGCTAACTGTCGAGACAGCTTTCCCATCGTCCCTTTCTTTTAAAATCCATTTATTTATTTCTGCCTCTAATTCTGGCCAGTGAGGTTTTCCATGACGATCGGCCCTTTTACGTCTATCGCAATTTTCGAAGTTTTGTTCCTTCTCCACAAACGAATATTCGATTCGTCAACGTTGAAAAATCTTGCAGCTTCTCGATTCCGACTTCTCTACAGCGTTTAATTTGAAGTCTGCAGTATAGCTAACACGCTTTATCATAAAAAAAACTTTCAAAGGATGCAACACCTCTAGTCAAGACAAAGTTGTAAATGACGCCAGCGACTTGTAACTGCTATTTCCTTCCGAGGAACAGAGTTCGTTATTGAAAGTAATTGGACAAACACTAATTATGGCCGTAATACGTCAGCCGAGTCGTGAAAGCGCCATCTATTATTTATTTTATAAAACATAAACAGCATTTCTTTCAAAACTTTGTTAACTTTTCTGATGGAGAATGTTTTTTCTCAGATAATCCGCGGCGGCGTATAATCCGCACAACGAAATTTGAAACTTTTTTAACACATAAACCGCGGATTATATACAGGAAAATACGGTAACTGAATTAGCAGTTTGAAGAAGGGATTGAATCCCGAAACTATTTGGGAGAGAATATTTTAAAGAAATCTCAACTTTTCTAGTCATTTTTTTAACCAAACTTTTGTGCGAGATTCTTACATTACCATTTAGTTATTTTTGTGTAACAAAAATATAGCATTTTCATAAACAAGAAATCAGTTACACAAACAAAATCTCTTAAATACAAGAATTAATATTTTTAACCTACGTGATTGTTACTCCAGCAGCAAATAAATTTTCAAGTATTTATATATATATATATTAGTAGCAACAATAGGAAAATAATTGATTGAGTATTGATTAAAAAATAACTGAAAATCCATCTTCAAGCATAAAACTGGGTGAGGCTTTGTGTGAAAACAATTCCTAAGACATCAGCTGAAGCTGTGAGAGCATTTTCTACAGCAGGGTTATTCATAATAAAATTAAGAACTACACTCTGCGTGATAAAGCACACAGATTGCTCGAGTTTTCTCAAATCACACTTTAAAAAGGAATAATTAAAATATTTTGGATTTTTCGAATTTTTAGTTAAATATATAAATGAGTACAAATTTTGGAATTTATATGTATCCTTATTTTATATAATTTTTATGAATGTCAATTAAAAATAACATGTTTTCAACTTTTTTGGAAATTTAAAGTATTCCCGAGAATGACAATTACGTTCCCGGGATTTCCCGGAAATAGAAAAAGCAGGAAAAATCAAAAACTCTAGTCACACTGTCATTATTCATCATATTCACTAAAGTAAATACTTACCCGTGTTTTAACATGTGCCCTATTGGATTTTTTTTTAAAATTGTGTCTCATTCTGAAATAAAAAAGAAAAAAAAACAAATCAAACAACATGGTTACATCTAAACTTTTCATGAAATATCTTTATCACTTTTTGGTTGCATTAATGCTTCTCTATAAATTTACATAAAATGGGTTATTTGTTATAATCTAGATTTAAAAATTAGGAAAAATTCTTAAGGCTGTTTTCGCCATATGTACCAGAGCGTGAACTTGACGCGGAGCACATTTTCAAACAGAAAAAATGTCTCAATTTTTATAAAAATTTGTGACATTGTAACTCATGCATTTGTTTATAATACAGTGTTTTTAAAATTTCAAAATATTTCATAAATAATTAGTTTTTCTTTTTAACATGTGAAGGGATAGCTCATTTAACATTAGGGTATAGGAAAAAATGCAAAACACATTTTATAAAAGAAAAAATGTGCCAACTCTGATAAGTAGTATTATAAAATAAGTGATTCTCTACAGGATAGTGTAGCCAGAATATAATATTAATGATTGAGTACTTTTAAATCTGAGAAAATATTCCGAATTTGGCTCCTATTCTTTAACATTAGCCGAAGATAGCCTTAATGCATACCATTCTGTTAAGCAATCTTTAAGTACTTTTTTTTATACATTACTACATCTTTAAGCCCATAACAAATAAAATCAGCTCCAGTATCAGTATAATATACACTAATGTATACTTAGAGAACTACATGAAGACCAGAGGTCAGCAACCTTATAGCTATGGTATGTCAAACTATATATATAATCTATCAATAGGATTCAGAGTGCCACAAATAAGAAAATATTTGAAACAATTAGCTTCTCATGGAAATACATTCAAAGTTAGGGAATAAAGATCAAAAGTATAGATTTAGTATTTCATTATATATTAATAATGCATCATTCAAAGATTTATTGACAAAAATAAACATAACACAGCTATTCATTCAACTTAAATAAAAAAAAAATTAAAACTACACATAAATATGTATCTTTTAAGAATATTAATTAAATTAAGAAATATTCTTCACATAATATAAATAAAAAAAATTTAAAAAACTGTATATATTTTTAAGAAGAAAGAAACATGAAATATACGTGTTCATGAAACATAGTTAAATCAAAAATTGAAATTTCAACCTGAGCCTTGTCCATGCTAAGCTCTACTAAATATACAATATCAAGGGTATAATATATGATTTTCAATTTGTGACACACGATTCTGACAGTTAAGTTGCTAAACTACTTTGTAAAATTGAAATATATTTCATATGAGAAAAAATTTGTTCACATACACATGTGAAAAAAACGGAAAGCAAAGTTCATGCAATTTTCTTCAAACAATTAAATCTCCCCAGCAATAACATTCAACAATTTAAAATAGCTGTCAATTCATCATTACAGTTATCTTCCAGATTTTTTCGTAATTACCTAAATTGGGCTTTCTATAATTCTAAAAGATATTAGTTCAATAAGTTCCATTTCAAAATTATCAACTTCCATCCACTTAAAAGTTCAGAAATCAAAAGGGATTATTAACAGATTTGTTAATCAAGTTCGATTAGAATAGAAAATATAGGCATACAAGTTTTGATGTCATTGCACCTTTTGGAAAATTCCCCTTTAAGTGCTTCAATGTAAATTTGTTCCTCTTCATCTATAGTCAATATATTTGCAAGAGTTTTAACATTTGAGAAGTATTTGAAGGTACTGGTATTAATATCATGGAAAAATATACTTAATATTATAGCAAAGTCTTTCCCACATTCAAAAAGTTCAAACACTATCAGGCCATTTAATTAAAAACAGCCTTTATTAAAAATGTGCGAGTCAGAGCAATTTAACTTTATAATCCTATTTTATCCAGGTGAACCCAAGATAAGATACTATTACAAGAAGTATGTTATTAATATACAAAATTTTCATGTCTTACTTTAAGAATTAAGAATTTCAAATCTGGTTGGTATTAAATGATAAGTGTGTACAGTTAATAATGAACTAATGTATGTAAAAGAGAGCAGAAAATCAATTACTTTAAAACGAGCATTAGAAACAAAGATGAATAGAAATTAAATGTGGAATAAGAAAACTGTCAGCTATTGCATAACCAGAAGGGTAATTTTATAGGCAAGATCTTGCTAAACCTAAATGAAAGATCATAACACACATAAAGTCTTATTAAAATATTCAAATAGACACATGCTGAATCAATCTATAAGCAGCTTGACTTGCACTGAATGAATTAATATATTCATGAGAAACTAGTACTTATGACTGGTAAATCACTGAAGGTACATCACTAAAGATAGCACATTCTTGTACAGAATTTGAAAAATTTAATCCACACAATACCATAGTAACTAGCAAGAAGAATCTACCAAATTTTTAAAAATACTGAGAAATATAACTTTCCACAATAGCTGCAGTTAATAAATAGATTAAAGACATGTTTCCAGACTTCAAAATTAAAACTGTTACAAATTTATAAATGATAAATTCATTCCCCCACACAGATATGTATTTCTAATTAGAAATTAATGGTCCATGTTTTTTTATAATGAGTACAACATAGGTTATACAAAGAGTTTGTATATTGAAAGTTTCATTTAAAAACTTACTACTTTGGTTATAATATGAGTCCCGAGAACAAGCTAGGATATAAGTAGCATTTAAATCCATCTTGGAATACAAATTTAAAAATTTCTTTAGAATGTTTTACAAAATCAGAATCATACTAATGTTTTCTCCATCTAAAATATATCCATCAAATCTCTCAAAACTTTCATTTCCTTCCTCGCACACAAGACACACAGATCATTTCTATAAAGGCCATGTTCTTTTCGCAGTAATTTCAGAAAAACAGATATGCAACAGCAGCAATTAAATGGAAATCTTTAAATGGGAAATAAATATTTTATATCCATTTTAATGAAAGAAAATATGCCACTAAAGAAAAAAATTACAATGACTCTGCTTATGCGACTTTTTTAAAAGATGCAAGAACCAGCAGTATTTAAAAGACTGTAAAAGTTTACATGTCATATGAAAAAGTTATGTGGTCATTATTGTTAAACAGCTTAGGAAAAAATAATATATATATACTTTAAATTTTAAATTACCATTTTTGCCATGCAGTTCTAGAAAAAGAATTTGAACATAAGAATAACTTAACAAAATTATTTACTTAAAATAAATTTGAATGTAACATTCACACTGATACCTTAAAACACAAAAGGAACTACATCTACTGAACATGGTTTTGAGAAAATGGACAGAAAAGTATATTAACTTTTTTCTTTTTGTTTTTGAGGATTGGGTATTCCCTTTATTTTCTGAAAATGAAATCGACCTTATTCCTCTATTATGCAATTGATTTTACTTTTGTTAGTACATTTAGTGATTTCAATAAATGAAACAGAATAAAAAGATTAATACAATACTTCTACACTAAAAAAGATGCATTCTTTGAGTGGCATCTTTATTTCATAACACCGCGAAGCCACTTTTATCAAAATTTATAACAAAAGTTTGTCAAAAACTCACCCTTTTATATTTCCCAAGTTCTGAACAATTAGTTAAAAATGATAGGATCAGAGTATGAAAATTATTACACCTGCATGACCTTACCATATCATTACAAATTGCAAAAATAATACTTTCTATCAAGCTCATTGAATACAACACATGGTAAGCTTAAAACATATTTTACTGCAGAATTAATTTTACGTTTCAGAGAGCATAAGGAAAGAAGTTTTAAAATGTATAAAAACATTTCAGACCAATATAAAAGTTTAAGAAATACAGTTTGTAAGACACTTAATTTATAGCCTTCAGATTTGTTATGAAGTAAATAAAGTTTTCAAGACTTAATCTTATAAAATTAAACAACTAATTTAATTATAGCAATGAATAGTAATTCTTAATAATATCAACTAAAAGTATAAAAACAGAAAAAACTTGCATTGCTGTTAATAATAAGCGAGTATTTAATTTTTAAATAAAATATTAAATTCTAGTTCACCTAATTGTTTTAGAATTTAAGATTTAGTTAAAAAAAACTATTTTGACGAGCTCTTATAATATGTAAACATGGCTATAAATCAATATTTTTAATATGCAATGATCTTTAAAATACAAATACATATAGTAGCAAATAACAAATATTTTATACGAACAGAAACATGTACTTAACTCTAATACATAAACATTAGAGATAAGAGTACAGAAAATAAATTGAGTTGACTATACAAAAAACCATTTTCAAGATTTAAAAATTCTAAATGAGCGTAATTTAGAAGTAAAATTTCTAAAAAACAAATATTTTTTTTATCAGAGAATTTCTTTAATACACGAAAATTACTCAGCATTAATATTTTAAACTAAATTCAGATTGAAGAGAATATGTTAGAATGTCTCATATGTTAGAATTTACTTATGCGAAGAACCGGTTAAAAATATATAAAGATTAACAAGCATCTAGAGATTACTTAAAACAACATTTTATAATAAAAAGGTTGAACGATGTCATACCCCACTCTTCATAATCTGAAAAAATACGATTTCTTTAACTTACTTCAATAATTCTTATTTCAAACATCAGCTGTTGAAAAGGGACGCTATCTTTCTTCGTATTCAAAAGAAGCCACTGCTACAGGTCCCGGGAAATGGGCGGGTCTTAACCTGCGCCTGTGCAGCCCCTTAAAAAGAAAGGTAAGCTAGCACACCCGGGATAATACAAACAGTGAAAATCGTTTATAACGAAACTAAGGGGACCGAAATATTATTTCATATTAAAAGAATTTCGTGCTAAAAGATATTACAAAAAAAATCATATGTTCAAAAAAAATTAAGTTTAGTAGGGTAAATTTTACTTACATAGATATGTATTGAGAGTTCTCTACCATAAAACTTGCTATGGGGCGCTGTAGTCAAATACTCTTTTCCTGGTTATAACAGAACACCATTGCAAAATCACCAAGGTATTTTAGAAAAGATATACAGAAATAATATAAAATCCAGAATCTGAAATCTACAGATAATCTTTTATCCATATAGTTAAAAAAAAGTTTCAAAAACTTGCATTATAAATTTGAAAAACTCAGTTCAATTTCTATGTTTTTCCATAGATTAACATTAAACCGGAAGTAGAACTGGAAGTCATTCGGTTTCGCCTTAATGTCGTTGTTTACAAAGGAAAACTTGTTCATACATGCTTGTATTTGATAAAACATTCATTTCAAAAAACATTTACATGAAATTTAATGCAACACTTTCAAAGTTTTGAAAAAACATTAATTGATTTTTTTTGGAAACTGATCCGATATTTTTTTTTTTTCGCATTGTCCTTTTAGCATGAAATTATCAAAAAATTGCTCGATGTCGCCCATTTTGTTGTTCATTTCACCATTGGAATGTAAGTCTAAATAACTGAACATACTTTTCGTCATATTCCTCATTTCGGATGACGTGGGAACAGGAGCTGTTTCATCAGGAGCTTCATTTTCATTGTCGGAACCTGCATCAAAGATATATTTTGAGCTTTGAACAAACTCTAAAATGTCTTCGTCTACCAAAATTCGGGCTGTACACACATTATTATCATCTACTGAAACGAGTTATCCCTATAATGAACCTGCGTGACTAATACTTTCCGTATTTTGTTCATTCCCAGAAGGGAAGTCTTTTCGTGTTAAGCGATTTTCGTTTCGAGTTAAAAGAAAAAAATGCATGAAAATACACAGTAGTTTGTCGGGACCGTTTTATTATTTCGTGTTAACCAATATTTCGTCTTAAGCGTTTTCGCGTTAAACGTATTACAATATAATGTACTTCGACTTTCCCTAAATGACAAAACCAACATTTCTTTTCATGCTGACTAAAGGCGAGATTGCGGGGTGGGGGCAAAGCCTGACTGACGCCAAGTACGTACCCTTTCTAAGATCTGGCTTGGGGTCCAAAACCTGACTTTGCAGGGAGGGGGCTAACATTTTCCGTTACGCTACTATCTATTAATCAGATTATCATAAAATGCAATACATTTTGCTTTTCAAATATATATATTTTCACACTTTATAAAATAAACTTTTCCACCCACAACCGACGGACCTTATGCATGTTGTTGAAGGCTACCGCAACGAACTATCTCTATGACGCAATGCTTGCGGGGGAGTCAACGAAGAAGAACCTTTTGCCGATTGGACTATTTTATTATTAGGACCTTTGCTTCATGTTAACTGTAAAATTAATGGAGAAATCA